>WSXT02169150.1:0-23265 GCA_011762715.2 Neuroterus valhalla | reverse complement strand
CGAGCGCGAAGCGCGAGATCCAAAAGACGCGCGCCCCAGGCGCGCTCAAACTTGCGAGCGAAGCGAGCCGCGCGCCAGGCGCGCGATGAGAATGTGCCCGCGCAGCGGGCAGATTTTTTTTATCTAAGAACCAAAGGTCTCATAATCCGTCCAAATTCTTTCTGAAAATTGAGTCAAGTTTCATGAAGTACAAAATAAATAGTGTCAATGAATTCCACCAAAATCAATATTGTACGGAGTCCTTTGATTCAAATTTCAATTTCACAAAAAATTTGATCTTTTTCAGATATAGTATTTTCTTCCAATACTCGAGGATTTGTAGTTTCATTTAAACATTAGACCCTACAGAAGAGTTAAAGTTTCTATTCATTTCGAATTGAATTTTTGAATCATTATATTCAGTGATTTCTTGAAGCGTAGCGAAGTATCATTATGTTCCGAAATAACCCCGATTTTCTGAAAATAATTAATGACAAACCAAAATTATTTCTTGATATCTCTTCTATTTTCAGGGGGATTTGAAGAGAGTAATCCAGCACTTTCATTTCACAACGTGGCCAGATTTTGGAGTACCTAGTCCACCTCAAACCCTGGCGAGGTTTGTCCGGGCCTTCCGGGAACGAGTCCGTCCCGACCAGAGGCCAATAGTCGTCCACTGTAGTGCCGGGGTTGGACGAAGTGGTACTTTTATCACCCTGGATAGGATATTACAACAAATTTTAGTATCGGATTATGTCGACATCTTTGGCATCGTCTGGGCCATGAGAAAAGAGAGGGTTTGGATGGTCCAAACCGAACAGCAATATATCTGCATCCATCAGTGTCTTCTAGCTGTCCTGGAGGGCCAGGACACTACTGGGCCACCTCGAGAAATTCACGACAATCAGGGCTTTGAGGGTGAGATTTATTAATTTTCATTCTCAAACCTATTCATTTTTATTTTTTATCTTATTGTTCAGTTGGGAAATTTTATTACGGACTAACAAAAAATAAATATTCATCTGACCTACCGTCAACTGGGTTAATTGAGGGTCAATGGGATTTTACTGTTCGGGTACGGAGAATTTTTTTTTTAATTCGGTGGTAGTTCGAAAGTTATAGTTTGGTGCCTGGATCTCCTAAAAAAATTTACAGATAAGAAAAGAATCGTAGCTTGTTATTAAAAATGAATAAATGAGAAAAATCATGTTTCTACTTGATTAAATTACATTTTTCTCAGTGGTTACGATTTTTCCATTGCTTATGCAACGCAAATTGCCATTGAATTTAAAAATATATATTTAGGACTGCTTTCCATTGGCTCAAAACCCGGAAAGATGAATTCTCAACAAAGTGGTAATTTTCAAACAAGAGAGATGAATCTATAGGAATGAAATTTAACTTTAGACTTGGATTCACAAAAAAATAGTTGGATTTTCAACAACATTTTTTTCCAATCGAGAATGATGAAGTTTCCTGCAGACTATTTTACAATCCTTGTTGCATGGAATACTGAGATAGAACCTTAGAACCGAGATAGAAGATTTTTTAATTGGCCGACGAGAGAGTACCTTTTTGAATTTTGATAAAGATAGAACCTTGTTGCTTTGATCGCTGAGATAGAACCTTATTGTTAGCGGCCGTCGACTTGTTTGTTAAAAATCAAGTCATTTTTTTTCGGTGAAAAGTCAAATATTTAGTTGAACATTGATTTTTGATTCTGAAAATCAAACTATTTCTTTAAAAATTTATTTATTTCGTTAAAAATTCGCCTTTTTTGTAGAAAATTAATCTTCATGGTTAAAAATTCATCTTTTTTACTAAAAATCATCAATTCTTCTAAGGATTTATCATTATACCTGAATATTCATCAGTTTTGGTTAAAAATCAATTACTTCAACTGAAAATTAACTGTTTGATTTTTTTGGAAAATTGATCTTTCCTAGTCAAAATTCGACATTTCGGTTGAAATTTGTCTTTTTGAATTGAATATTCAATTATTTCGTTGAAACTCCACATATTTGGTTTAAAAATCGATTTTTTGGTAGAAAACTATCCTCTGCTTCTGAAGTTAATATTTTTCTTCAAAAATTACCCTTTCAGATTAACAATTCAAGTTATACAGTTACACATTTTTCATTTTAGTCGAAGATTCGTCTTTTTGAAAACTCTTAATGTTTGGTTTAAAATTAATTTTTCAATACGAAAATGCCACTATTCCATTTTTGTTTGGAAATTTATATTTTTATGGTTCAAATTTCAACCGTTCTATTGAAATTTTTTTTTTTTGTTTAAAAATTAATTTTTTGTCAAGCATTCACCATTTCTTGTAAAAATTTCTTTAAAGAGTTGTTTTTTTTTTGGTCGAAAGTTAGTTTTTTGTGTTATAAATAATTTTTTTAACTGAAAATTTAACTTATTCCAATGGTAAATTCCATAGTTTCAGTTTGAAATCTATTTTTTAAATTAAACATCTTTTCTTTCAATTTAAAATTTGAGTAATACAATCTTCGTTAACGATTTATCTTATCAGTAAAAGTTAATTTATCTGTTTGAAAACTCAACTCCTTCAATTGAAGATTCTTTTTTTTAACACTTATGCTTATTTTGAAATTGGTTTCCTAAACTAAAAATGTTACTGTTCCATTTTTGGTTGAAAATAATTATTTTTTGACTTTGAAATGCGAATATTATGTTAAAACATAATGTTTTTCTTAGAAAATGATTCTTCCTATTTGGAAATTAATCTTCTTGTTTGAATATTCACCTCCATGAATAGAAGTTGAAGTACTCCAGTTAAATGTTGATCTTTTTTGTTGAAAATTCATCTTCTTGTTTTGAAATTCAAATTATCTGATTGAAGATTCATAATGTTATTTGAAAATTCATCACATTGGTTGAAAAATGAACTGTTTTGTTAGAAATCCATTTTTCTTTATTATCGCAGAATGATTTTTCCAATTGTAAGTTCAACTGTTCCAATTCTTGTAAAAAAAAGATTTTTTTTTTTTTTTTTGAAAATTAGAGTATTCTTTTTAGAATCGACAGATATATAAAATGTTAGTTCTGGTTTGAAATCGTCCGCCAAATCGTTACCCCGATTTGAAAAAATACTTGAATTTTCCGCTGATTTGTTGAATTTTGAAACGAGAACAGAAGAAACTGGAAACAAAAAGAGTTGAATTTTTCACCGAATTGAAGAATTTTACAGACGAGAAAATTCATTATTCATAAGACTGTTTAATTTTCAACCGAAGAAGTTTGATTTTCTACTCAAAAATATTTTTGACACAAAATATGAATTTTCAACACCAAAGGAATATTTTTCCAGAAAAATATAAAGTTTTAAACCTAAAAAGTCAACAGTTTTCCGGAATAAGGACTTCTAAGCTTGAAAAGTCAACTCTCTTGATGAGAATTCGTCTTTTTGGGTTAAAGGGATACCTTTCATGGCAGAACATTCATCTTCTTAGGGTAAAAATTCAACTATTTGGTTGGAAACGCAAATATTTTGTTGTGAATTCGACCTTATGGTTTTAAGAGCAACTTTTTAGTTGAAAATCATTTTTTTCTCAATTTAACTATTTGGATGAAAATCCATCTTGTTTGAAAAATGCGAATTCAGGTCAAAATCCTGGAGCAATCTTGGCATGTAAAAAAAGGAAGATAATTGAGGGTATAATGAATAATATTAGTGGTCTTTTATTTTTCCCTTGTGATCTTAATTTTGTTTGTTTTTCAATGTTTACACAAAATTTTCACCTGAATCACTTTTCACCCTTTGTTTTTCTATGTTTCAAAAATTCAGCTTTTATAGCTAGATGGTCATCTTTTTTCGTTTTTAATTTATCTTACGTTTATGAAAATAACTTTTTCGTTGAAAATTCAACTGTCGTCTGAAAAATTCGTCTTCCTGTCTTGAAAGTTCAACTGTTTTTTGTGAATTAAATTTGTCTCCTTTTTGATTTCTTCTGTAAATTTGCCCATTTACTTCAAAATTCATCTGTATTGATTCAAAATGATCTTTTTTCCAAACCTAAACTTTTCGGGCTTAAAAGTCAACGATCAGTAGTCCTGAATATTTATACATCATGGCTTTGTATAATTTATTTGAATTTTATGAGTTAGGCTTATACTTGATAAATTAATGGATTCCATGTATAATTTCGATCCAAGTAGTTACATTTTTAACCAAGGGAAATTTTTCAGTGAAGAAAGGAAAATCATTCTAACTTAAGTTTTAGGCCCAAAAGATGAATTTTTAACAAGATTCATAAATTCTCGATCGAATAGTAAGTGTTTCAATCGAAAGAGATGCATTTTCAAATAAAATGATGAACCCTTATACAAAAAAATAAATTTAACAAAATTGTTGAGTTTTCAACAAAGTGCTTGAACTTTGAAAAAAAAAAACAACAAAAAATAATGAATTTTCATAATACATGCTTGGTTATTTTCAAACAAATGAGTAAATTTCAACCTAAAAGTAAGATTTTTATAGAAGAAGTTCAACTTTCAACCAAGTAGAGTTGAATTTTCTTCCAAAAAGATGAATTTTCAATCAAGAAGTTTCATTTGCTATACCTGAAAAGACGCATTTTTGATAGAATATATTAATTTACAAACAAATAGTTTGATTCAAATGACGAATATTTACCTGAAATTCATTTTCAACAAGGTAGTTGTACTTTAAGAGTTAAATTTAGGCCAAAAAATATCTTCATTCCGGGGGCAAAAAATAGTTTGATTTGCCAAAATAAGACGTATTTTCAACTAATAAAAGAAACGCTGAACAAAAAAAAAGATTTTTGAACAACTTAATTTAAACTTCAATCAAATCAGATTGATTTTAAATCAAACAGTTGAATTTTTAATACAGGTCTGCAAGGTTTTATTGTAGAAAAGTTAGGGGGCTTTCCGGAAGTAATTGTTTCCGTAGAATCTGAATCCAAACTCAGAAAATGTCTGTCACGTCAGGATTTTCAGATATTTTAGGTCATATTTTCGGAAAATGGGGGTTTCCGCTATTTTTGAGGTTTTGTACTGGGCGCACGAAGTTCTTTTGGTCTTGTTTCAAAACGCCGTCATTTAGTTCTACTATTTCGCTTCAAAATAAGCTATGAAACGTTCACCAGCGATTTTTTTCACAAAGATGCAGAAATGTTCAGTTTCGACATTCATCTGAACAACCATATGGGCATTCACTTTGAATCGGCCATCTTGTTGATGATAATGTCAATCTTGCGACTTCATATCCATAACTAAAGAATAATATCTTTGCCATAACCAGCAACCCCAAAACCCTCGAATAAAAGCTTTCATATATTGAAATCCTCCAATTTTGTAAATTTCATTTTGCTATTTTGAATCCACCATTTCGGTAGTAAAGATGCCGATTTTCTAACTGTCAATTCTCATTCAGAGACCATCAAGACCTCTAGGTACAATTTCCTAAGAGAAATTTCCGAGTGCAAAATGGTATGCTCCAAGAGAAACAAGGTAAAAAAATTTCGCGCGCCCAGTACATAACCTGAAAAGTAGCGAAAACCCCTATTTTCCGAGTATATAACCTCAAATATCTCAAAATCCTGACGTGATGGACATATTCTGAGTTCGGATTCGGATTCTATGGAAAAAATTACTCCGAAAAACACTTCTCGTTTTCCAACAACAAATACAACACCATAATTTGCAGACCCGTAATAATTGATCTTTGCCTGTAAATGAATTCTCAACTATTGAGAATTGAAAGAAAACACGTATAAGTATTATAGAGTATCGATGATGTTATCGTTCTATGAGGATTTTTTATTGATGCATATTTTTCGAATGATAATTATGATTTATAATTTCAAGAACCCTTTTTTTCTATTAAAAAATGAATTTCTTCCAAAATATAAATTTCGCTACTAATATTTGTTATTTTAGATTTCGTAACATAATAATATTAAAAATAATCGTCGATGCGCGAACATGAGATAAATGTTTTTATCTGTAACTCTTGCGGGGGATCCGGCTACCAAACTAGAACTTTTGAAACTTCTACCAGTGTAGAAGAGATTTCTTGCTTCGCCTGCTCTATCGTGTATTCTGGAAACACTATTTATAGAATGTTCAGATAGTCTTAGCACAACAACAAAATTAAACAAAAAAATAAGATGAGTATTTACTTTTCTCTGACCCAAAGGTATTTTATGTTCTTGATAACAATTTTAATCAAAAGTATCTAATTCAACTGGTCCGATATTATTGTGATTAATTCCTTTGTTTCTTTGTGCCATTGATAACTAATTGGACATTTTTAATAATTGGTGAAGGATCTAATAGGGTGGAGGGGCATCTTGCTTTTTGTGAAAATCACTTCTCACCAGAATTGGACGGATGATAAGAAATATTGAGAAAAAAAACCCCAATAGGTTCATTTCGTTATCAGTTGTTCTTGGGTTTCGATGAAATTGTCATTTGCAGGAAAAAGATGTAATTTAAATGTTTCAAAAGTTATAGAGCTGTTAGAAGGAATTTATTATAATTTCGTAAAAATAGAGAATTAGATGGAAATATTTTTGCAAGCTTTCGCCCTTTGAATTCAGGAAAGAATCGAAGTTCAGTCGAAAATGCAAAGAATCCTGCCGATGATGAAAAGGAGAGGTGACCGTCGAACTGTGAAAGCGACTCCGATGGTAATATTGTGCCGCTGCTTCCTTCCCGTGCACGCTTCCTCATGATTGCTCCAAATATGCATAATATTTGTATACAGAAGACTTTCGTTTAGCTGAACTCTCGTTTAGCTGAACTTTTATTTACCTGAACGCTTCCACGCTCGTTTAGCTGAACTCGAGCGGCCCCCTTTGCCCCCACTACTTTCGGGTAGACATGGCAACTGACGGTAGCAACCAATTAGATGTCACCTCTAGAAACACCCATGCGGAGGGGGACAGTGGTGGGAATTTCTTCCGAGTTCAGCCAAACGAATGCCTACGTCGCGTAGTGGTTCAGCTAAACGGAAGTCTCCCGTATTTCGATTGGAAATTCATGCCAAATTCGAAAATGCATGCGGTATCGAATCATGCCTGCAGATGCCAATGGTTTCTATATATTCTACCCTGGCAAAAGTTTTTTATAGGAATTCATTCTGGAAGGATCCGAATTATTTAAAATTCTGTATCCAAACTAATTCTGATCAGTTCGAAAAAATTTGAAAAGAAAATTTTGTTTGATACAAATCGTTCAAAATATGACACTCAATCTGCGTCAATCTGAACATAATTTTTAATCCAAACCAAATTTTTAATCTGAATACATCTGGAATAATCCGACCTCTGCTTGCTTAATGTTAAATGGATGGATGGATTGATTGATTGATTGATTGATTGATACACTCAATTTCAAGACTGAATGAATCCGAGTTTGGATTGAATCGGAAACATTTGGATTTCAATTTGGGGTTACAAGAAGATTGGAGTAACGATTTTTTTTCGAATTTTTTTGAATTCTCTACTGAGAGTCCATTGGATAACTGTTCAATCACCAAAACATAATTTGAAAATGGCGACCCATTTTTCAAGAATCTACTTTTTTAACCATTTTTGTTTTATAAATTCGAATGTTCATTTACTGGATTGTCATATAAAATTATGTTAATGTAGCTTATGTTTACCAGAAAGTAAAAAGTTTTTACTCTGATGATTAAATTTTTAACTCGGAAGGAAGAATTTTTTGATGAATAAGATAAGTTTTCAGTTCAAACGGTAAATTTCGAAAAAATTTAATGGAGAAGTAATGTTTTGAAACCAGCGGTTCAAGTTTTAACCCAGAAAAACTGTCCAGTGCAGAAATAGAAACAATGTAATCCAAAGTGTTCAAGTTTCATGCCAAATATATAAAAATTTTTCATGAAACAGTCGAATTTCCGAAAAAAAATTATTTTCTAACTAAATAGTTCAATTTTTAACCAAAAGAGATTTTTCAGTAAAAGAAGAAATTTAATTTCAACCAAAGTGTTGAAGTTTCAGGCCAAAAAGATTAATTTCTAACCAAGAAGTTTTATCTTTTATTAGAAAAGACGAATTCTCAATACAACACTTGAATTAACAAATTCAAGAAATTAATCTTTAACCGAAAATATCAATTTCCAACAAGTAATTCAACATCCAGAGTAAAATTTTTGACCGAAGAATATCTAAATTTGAAATGAAAAATAGTTTGATCTGACCAAAAAAAGACGAATTTCTCAAAGAAATGGACAAACATTAAATTTGAAAGAATGTCAAACAAAAATAATCATTCTTCAGAAGAAAAAGTTTGATCTCTAACCAATGCAGATACATTGCCAACGAAATAGTTAAATGTTTAATTAAAAGAAAGATGATTGAAAGAAATGTAACGAACTCTAACAAAATAGTTAAACTTTCAATCAAAAAGCCAAATTTTCTACCAAATGGTTAAATTTTCAACTAAAGAAAGATCATTTTTAACCAATGAGATTATTTTTCAACTAAAATGATAAATCTTTGAAAAAGAATCAATTTACAACAAAGGAAGAAAATTTTGTACCAAGTGAATGAATTTTCAATCAAGAAAGATCTTTCAGATAGGCAATGAAACCAATTTCATCCAAATTGTTAAAGTTGTTTGCTAAAAATATGAATTTTCTATAAAGATGCTAAATTTTTTAGACAAAAGTTACTTTCTAACTATGTATATAGTGAATTTTATAACCCAAAAAAGATTTTCCAGTAAAGGAAGATAAAAAATGTCAACCAAACTGTTGAAGGTTATGGCCAAAAAGACGAATTTCCAACGAAATAGTTCAACTTGACGAATGTTCACCCGAAAAAATGACTCCTCAACGAAATTGTTAAATTAAAAAAAAAAATTCTCAAATGAATAGTGGAATTTTTAACCAAAAAAGTGCATATTCAAATAGAATGATGTATCTTCATGCAAAAAAAATGCATTCCCAACAAAAGAGTTTAACTCTCAACCAAGTAGAGTTGCATTTTCTACCAAAAAGATTAATTTTCAATTGAAGAGTTTGATTTTCCATAAGAAAAGACAGTTTTTAACCAAATACATACATGGACAAAGAAATAGTTCAATTTCCACTTCTTATGATGAATTTTTTACAAAAAAATAAATTTTCGACACAGTAGTTCAACTTTCAGATTTTCATTTTTGCACGAAAAAGGTTTTAATTTTGAATTGGGTATAGTTGAATCCAAAAAAAATGCATTTTCAATGAAATCGTAGAATCCTCAACCAAATATAAATAATTCTCAACCAAACAGGATCATTTTCAACCAAAAAAAGGTGGTTCGAAGAATTTTCTACCAAAAGACATGGAAAAACGACGAAATTTAAAGGAAGAGTTGCATTTTGGAACAAGAGATTTTATATTAGAAAAGATAAATTTTCAACAAAATGTATGAATTTGCAACTAAATAATTCAATTGTCAACTAGAAAAGACAAGTTTTAACGGAGAAAATTAATATTCAATAAAATAGTTTCATCTCTAACCCAATCGGATTAATTGTCAAAAAAACGGTTAACCCTTACAAAAAAATATGATTCAAACACATCTTGTATCGGAAAACATAAAGTTTCAATCCGAAAAGACGAACTTCCACAAAAGAATTGGATTTTTAATTAAAAAGACTAAGTACGAACCAAAAAGGATAGTATCTACAAAATTGTTCCATTTTCAACAGAATAGATTCTCAAATAAATAATAAAATTTCCTACCAGAAGAGATAAATTTTGTAATACAAAAAATTAATTTTAGCTCAAATGAATAATTTTTCACCTAAGAATGAATTCAGAACTGTTGAAAATTCAAGAGAGAAAAAAATGCAACCCGTTTCCGAAAAATCGACATAGAAGAAAAATGTGTAGGTTCCTAATATTTATTTATAAATATCCCATGCAGAATTATGCAAATATAATATTTTCCAAATTCTCTGTCAACATTAATTCACGTACATAATAAAAATGAAAGGGAATTGAGAATTCATTTTGAATGGCTGGTAATCAAAGAAAATTTTCCATTGGATTTTCAGCAGTTGAATTTTGAATTTCTCTTTTTTCATCAGTTAATAATCCAACTTTTAAAATTCAATTTGAAATTATCTTCCATTTTCAAAATTTTATTGGTCTAAATAAAGCAGATAATGTTCTGGAAATCAAACGTCATCAAATGAAAATGTAGTTGACAATTAATGAGAATAAAAAATCCCATTTTTTCTATATATTTTTTTCAATAAGTTTGATTCGTCAAAATAATTACTAAAAAGTGTGGATCAAACTAGATCCTGATAACATTCCTATTCGGAACTTTCGCTAGGATATTTTCTACGATATGGATCAATTTTTTCATCATTTATTTAGGAAATCATCAGACGGAAAGGACGATCTGCGGAATGATGAAATTTATTATGTTCACCACAATTTTCTTCTGGTAATTTTTGTTACATTGAAAATTGTAATTAAAGTCCCGGGGAAAAAAGTTGTGTTTGGCTTCTCAATCAGATAGTTCAAAATTAAAAAAACTCAATGATTTACCTATAAGTCAAAATCAGTATTGTGGCAATTTTCTCGTAATCGAAGTTTTATGTGGTCAGTAACTATCCGAAAATATTTGTGAATTGTGCATGATACAAATTTTCTGAAAAGACGCTTAAAATATGTGTTTTTAGTATCAGTTGATTGCGCATAAAGAAAAGGTTAGTGCATGTGGAAGTTTATATGACATCCATATTCATCCAAAAAATAATTTGAAATATTTCATTACTTTTATTCCACCCTGATATTAATTTTATGTTCCTTAAAAATTTTACCATTATTCTCACTAAATCGACTCATCCCCTAATATTGAAATAATAGCTTGCACACCTTTTTGAAATTGAATTTGCAATATTGCATGGAAGTTTTGAACTATTTTTTTAGTATAGAAATACAATTTGAATCTCTGAGATGATGAGTGATAATTTTGTGTGAATTCAGAGAAAGTTGATCCTATTTTATTATAATTGTATAATCGATTAAATTTCATAGATATGTAGGCTTATTTTGCACGATCACTACGTAGGAAACTTTTCTCAGGCGAGAAAATCAAGGAAATTTGTTGACATGACAAACCAGGAAGAGTCAGTCCATGATTATTTCAAAAAGTTTAAATTTTTAACTCAAAATTGTCAAACGTAGAAGACTTTGAATGGGAAATTATTAAATTTCAAACTCTTTTAATTACAAATTATGTATTGAGTGTCGAACGATTTTATCTCAAAATATAAAAAATTTCGATTCTTTTCAATTACAAGTAATTTCAAAATTTGAATGCGTCATTTTCAAGTTCTAAGATTTTCAAGTTCTAACATTTCCAATTTGAAGCATTCCAAAATTGGATAATTATCAACGCTTTAAATGATTAATTTGTCTTTTTTCGGAACATTCAATTAGAAGTAAGTGTTGAATGCCAAATATCATCTAATTATGAATAATTCCAATCAAAGTAATAGTTTCTTTTTCAACACTTCGAATTTTGGATTATATACACTCCAACCATTTCGAATATTTTTAATGTAAATTGGCATGGAACGGACGATTGTTTAATTTCCAGCGCTCTGAATTTGATATTGTACAATTCCTCGATTCTCTTTTTTGAATATTTTTCAATTTCTATAGTATCAGTATCATCTTCCTGGAATGGAGAAGAAGTTTTACTTTTTTTGTGCCGGGTATTTTTAATGAAGATACTTTGAATTTTCTTTGAATCTCGAATCATACTTAGTAGTTCATACTCTTATCGCCCTTTATTTTCCTTACTTCCTCTCATTTCTTTCCACTTACCCTTCCCTTCCTCCCCCTTATTTGCCTTGCCACCTCTTTACTTGCCCACGTTTCCCCTCACTTCCTCTTAATTCCCCTTCATTGCATTTTATTCATCTTCCTCGTTCTTTCCCTACACCTGCTACAATTTTCTCTCACTTTCCTTTATTTCTAACCATTTTTCCTAGCTTCCTTTCATTCCTCCTCAATTTCCCTCAGTTTTTTTGTACTTCCCCTCACTCTTCTTAAGCCCTCCACCGCGCTTCTCAATCATTCTACATTTTACTCTCACTCTCCTTCATTCCTAGCCATTTTTCCTAGCTTCCCCTCATTCCTGCTCCATTTCCCTTAATTTCTTTTCACTTCCCCTTACTCTTCTTTAGCCCTACACCGCGCTTTTCATTTATCCTACAATTTCCTCTCACTTTCCTTCATTCTTAACCATTTTTCCTGGCTTCCCTACATTCCTCCTCCATTTTCCTTAATTTGCTTTTACTTCCCCTCTCTTCTTCATCTCCCCATTGCGCTTCTCATTCATCTTACAATTTTCCCTTACTTTCCTTCATTCCTTACCATTCTTCCTAGCTTCCCCTCATTCTTCCTCCATTTTCCCTATTTTTTTTTACTTCCCCTCACTTTTCTTCAGCCCTCCACCGCGCTTCTCATTCACCCTACAATTTTCCCTCACTTTCCTTTATTCCTAACAATTTTTCCTAGCTTCCCCTCAGTCCTCCATTTTCCCTAATTTTTTTTAACTTCCCCTCACTTTTCTTCAGCCCCTCACCGCGCTTCTCATTCATCCTAAAATTTTCTCTCCCTTTCTTCATTCCTAACCTCCTTTCCTGACTTCGCTCATTTCTCCTCCATTTTCCTCAATTTGTTTTTACTTCCCCTTACTTTAATTTAGCCCTCCACAGAATTTTTTCATTCATCGTACAATTTTCTCTCACTTTCCTTCATTCCTAACCATTTTTCCTAGCTTCCCCTAATTCCTCCTCCATTTTCCCTATTTTTTTTACTTCCCTTCATTTTCCTCTAGCCCTCTACCGCGCTTCTCATTCATCCTACAATTTTCTCTCACTTTCCTTTATTCTCAATCATTTTTCCTAGCTTCCCCTCATTTCTCCTCCATTTTCCTTAATTTGTTTTTACTTCCCCTCACTTTTCTTTAGCCCTCCATTGCGCTTCTCATTCATCCTACAGTTTGCCCTCACTTTCCTTCATTCTTAACCATTTTTCCTAGCTTCCCCTCAGTCCTCCTCCATTTTCCCTGATTTTTTTTCTACTTCCCCTTACTTTCTCTTCAGCCCTCCACCGCGCTTCTCATTGATCCTAAAATTTTCTCTCACTTTTCTTCATTCCTAACCTCTTTTCCTGACTTCCCCTCATTCCTTCTCTATTTTCCTCAATTTCTTTTAATTTCCCCTTACTCTTCTTTAGCCCTACGCCGCGCTTTTCATTTATCCTACAATTTCCTCTCACTTTCCTTCATTCTTAACTATTTTTCCTGGCTTCCCCTCATTCCTTCTCCATTTTACCTAATATTTTTTACTTCCCCTTGCTTTTTTTCAGCCCTTTACCGCGCTTCTCATTCATTCTGCAATTTTCTCTCACTTTCCTTCATTCCTAACCATTTTTCCTGGCTTCCCTACATTCCTCCTCCATTTTCCTTAATTTGTTTTTACTTCCCCTCTCTTCTTCATCTCCCCATTGCGCTTCTCATTCATCTTACAATTTTCCCTTACTTTCCTTCATTCCTTACCATTCTTCCTAGCTTCCCCTCATTCTTCCTCCATTTTCCCTATTTTTTTTTACTTCCCCTCACTTTTCTTCAGCCCTCCACCGCGCTTCTCATTCACCCTACAATTTTCCCTCACTTTCCTTTATTCCTAACAATTTTCCCTAGCTTCCCCTCAGTCCTCCTCCATTTTCCCTAATTTTTTTTAACTTCCCCTCACTTTTCTTCAGCCCTTCACCGCGCTTCTCATTCATCCTAAAATTTTCTCTCACTTTCTTCATTTCTAACCTCCTTTCCTGACTTCCGCTCATTTCTCCTCCATTTTCCTCAATTTGTTTTTACTTCCCCTTACTTTTTTTTAGCCCTCCACAGAATTTTTTCATTCATCGTACAATTTTCTCTCACTTTCCTTCATTCCTAACCAGTTTTCCTAGCTTCCCCTAATTCCTCCTCCATTTTCCCTATTTTTTTACTTCCCTTCATTTTCCTCTAGCCCTCTACCGCGCTTCTCAATCATTCTACAATTTTCTCTTACTTTCCTTTATTCTCAATCATTTTTCCTAGCTCCCCTCATTCCTCCTCCATTTTCCCTAATTGGTTTTTACTTCCCCTCACTTTTCTTTAGCCCTCCATTGCGCTTCTCATTTATCCTACAGTTTGCCCTAACTTTCCTTCATTCTTAACCATTTTTCCTAGCTTCCCCTCAGTCCTCCTCCGTTTTCCCTGATTTTTCTCTACTTCCCCTTACTTTCTCTTCAGCCCTCCACCGCGCTTCTCATTGATCCTAAAATTTTCTCTCACTTTTCTTCATTCCTAACCTCTTTTCCTGACTTCCCCTCATCCCTTCTCTATTTTCCTCAATTTTTTTTTACTTCCCCTTACTTTTATTTAGCCCTCCACCGCACTTCTCATTCATCGTACAATTTTCTCTTACTTTCCTTCATTCTCAACCATTTTCCCTAGCTTTCCCTCATTTCTCCTCCACTTTCCTTAATTTGTTTTTACTTCCCTTTACTTTTCTTTAGCCCTCGATCGCTCTCCTCATTTATCCTTCAATTTTCTCTCACTTCCCTTCATTCCTTACCACTTTTCCTAGCTTCCCCTCATCCCTTCTCCGTTTTCCTTAATTTGTTTCTACTTCCCCTCACTTTTCTTTAGCCCTCCACCGCGCTTCTCATTCATCCTACAATTTTTTCTCTCTACTCAATTCTCAACCATTTTTCCTAGCTCCCCTCATTCCTCCTCCATTTTCCCTAATTTGTTTTCACTTCCCCTCACTTTTCTTTAGCCCTTCACCGCGCTTCTCATTCATAATACATTTTTCTTTACTTCCCTTCATTCCTAACCAATTTTCCTAGCTTCCCCTCATTCCTCCTCCATTTTCCCTAATTTGTTTTTACTTCCCTCACTTTTCTTCAGCCCCCAACCGCACTTCTTATTCATCCTACAATTTCTCTCACCTTTCTTCATTCCTAACCATTTTTCCTAGCTTCCCCTCATTCCTCCTCCATTTTCCTCAATTTGTTTTTACGTCCCGTCACTTTCCTTTAACTGTCCACTGCGCTTGTCGTTCATCCTACATTTTTCTCTCACTTCCCTTCATTCCTTACCACTTTTCCTAGCTTCCCCTCATCCCTTCTCCGTTTTCCTTAATTTGTTTCTACTTCCCCTCACTTTTCTTTAGCCCTCCACCGCGCTTCTCATTCATCCTACAATTTTTTCTCTCTACTCAATTCTCAACCATTTTTCCTAGCTCCCCTCATTCCTCCTCCATTTTCCCTAATTTGTTTTCACTTCCCCTCACTTTTCTTTAGCCCTTCACCGCGCTTCTCATTCATAATACATTTTTCTTTACTTCCCTTCATTCCTAACCAATTTTCCTAGCTTCCCCTCATTCCTCCTCCATTTTCCCTAATTTGTTTTTACTTCCCTCACTTTTCTTCAGCCCCCAACCGCACTTCTTATTCATCCTACAATTTCTCTCACCTTTCTTCATTCCTAACCATTTTTCCTAGCTTCCCCTCATTCCTCCTCCATTTTCCTCAATTTGTTTTTACGTCCCGTCACTTTCCTTTAACTGTCCACTGCGCTTGTCGTTCATCCTACATTTTTCTCTCACTTCCCTTCATTCCTTACCACTTTTCCTAGCTTCCCCTCATTCCTCCTCCATTTTCCTCAATTTGTTTTTACTTCCCCTCACTTTTCTTTAGCCCTCTACTGCGCTTCTCATTCATCCTACAATTTTCTCTTGCTTTCCTTCATTCTTAACCATTTTTCCTAGCTTCTCCTCATTCTTCCTCCATTTTCCCTAATTTTTTTTACTTCCCCTTAATTTTCTTTAGCCCTCGATCGCGCTTCTCATTCATCCTACAATTTTCTCTCACATTACAGAATTCCTAAACACCGTTCGTAGCTTCCCTTCATTTCTCCTCCATTTTCCTCAATTTGTTTTTACTTCCCCTCACTTTTCTTCAGGCCCTCCACTGCGCTTCTCATTCATCCTACAATTTTCTCTCACTTTCCTTCATTCCTTACCATTTTTCCTAGCTTCCTTTTATTCCTTCTCCATTTTCCCTAATTTTTTTTACTTCCCCTTAATTTTCTTTAGCCCTCGATCGCGCTTCTCATTCATCCTACAATTTTCTCTCACATTCCATAATTCCTAAACACCGTTCCTAGCTCCCCCTCATTCCTCCTCCATTTTCCTTAATTTGTTTTTACTTACCCTCACTTTTCTTCAGCCCTCGACCGCGCTTCTCATTCATCCTTACTTCTCTTCTCTTCCCCTTTTTTATATAAAAAATAAAACAAAAAAAAATTCGGTTGTGACTGAAACTTTACATCAATCTTGATCTTTAGACTCTCGATTTTTCCAAAGAAGAGAGACATTTGAAGAAAATGTAATTTAAGATCACTCGAATTTGGAGTTAAATTATTTTCCATGCTTCAAAAATAAAAAATTATCGAACCTCAAATGCTTGTATAATATTTATATCATATAGTAACATTTGTTTTGTGCGATGTGGCATGAAATGTACCATTTAGTATTACAGACTGCAGATTACTAATTTAAATTTTACTCTTTTGCAGATGACGAGGGAATCGCTGAGTCAGGGATGTGATGACATGGAAACTGAATTAATTCAGTAAAGACAGATTTAATCTCGATTTCAACCGAGAAAATGGCAGCAGAAACAAAGGCTGAAAAAGTGGCACTGGGAGGATCTGGATAGAAAGAAGAAGAAATCACGAGAAGAAGATGAAGAAACATCGAGGAAAGGGTATGCAAATCTTAGAAGAAGATTTTTGGGTATAGAAAAAATAAGTCTTGAAAAGACAAAGCCTTTCAGGAAAAAGGAAATCCTGTAGAGGAAGGGGAATCCTATTGTGGATTTCTTTCTAGACAATGAAATTGTCAAATGAAAAGACACAGATAGTATTTCTAAATTAATGGATCCAGAGTTTGTAAAGTGTAAAAAGAACCAAGTTTCCAGCAGAAGAGAGCCACGCATCTTAAAATATTCCATTGGTTTGCCACCGTTGATCTGAAAGCCTCTGGAGACCCATCGATCAATCTTTGGTGGCAACCATCCGTCCAAAAGCCGTATTAGACGAGCCAAACGCGATGAATAAATCGCTTCCCTAGAATCTCTACGTACGATCGACATTCTTTCTTAAGTTATGAAAAAAAACGAGTCAGTGGGAACAAAAAAGTCTCATCTTCATTGAAGCCATAAACATATCACCCCCTCGATGGATTCTTTCTATTAGAATTTTTTTTTGTCGAGCCTGCATCGGGAGTATGCCTTTTTACGCACGAAAGGTGTGCGCAAAGTCGTTATTTTCCACCCAGAGACGAAGGGGGCGTAATGTAACTTTTTGCGCCTGCTTCTTTAATCTACGGGTGGAAGACACTCCTTTGTGCCCGCTTTACATGCTGTCAAAGGCAAACTTTAGAAGCAACCTTTTTGGAATCCCCTTTTCAAATACTCAATTTCCCTCTTCAAAAATTGATTTTTAAATTGTAAGCATTCAAAATTAAAGTTCTTTCTCAATAAACTAGGGGTGTCCAACGCAAGGTTTGCGCGCTTCTCCTTTCTTCCCCTTCTCCGAGCGCTCAATCTAGAATTCTCTCTGACCACGCCTATTTGCGCACACTGTTCACACAGACCGGTCGCCAAGGGACCCCTTTCCACATCGCGATCACCGCATGAACGCATCCAAGGTGGTAAGAGACGGGATTGCCGAGTGACAGTTATTTAAACAGTTGCTCACGCGTTGGACACTTCTTCAATAAACCATCAGTAGGGGGGAATTCCGGATCCTTACGAATGAGCGTGTACTTAATTTTTTATAAAAGTGTAACCAAGAGTGTATAGGAAAAATCACGTACGCGAAATTGTAATAAATTAGCAAGTTTTGTAATTTCGCGCTTCAGCTGTCGTTAATCGTTAGGGCTTGAAAAGAATCTCGCGAAGGAACTTGGAAGATGAAAACGAAGTGCTTGTGAATGTGACTGGGAGTGTTAATGTGATTTTGTGAATAAGTGAATGTGTGAATGCAAGGAAAAATGAATGATAAATTAGAGATTTTTTCCATAATCACGTAATCTTAAACGCTTAAATTCCTCCGGTCTTCGAGACTTGAGGGAGAGACCACTGTAAATAATAATATTCTAATTGAAGTTCGCGAAACTCTGTATTTTACCGAGAATTTTATAATTATTGTTATTGTTATCGCATCATTTTATTGATTATTACCGATTATTGATATTATCAGCTCCTTTGGTTTTTACATCGACATATCAGCTCATCTAGATTTTACCTCGACGTTCTTAACCCTCGCCATTTGAAAAAATTTTATATTCCAAGCTAGGCTTAAGTATAACAAAACGCTTTGCTGCCAGACGAGAAATTCTAGAAACTTATTTCCAAATTTCCATTGGCAGCAGACCTTCGAACAAATATGGTTTTGTAATTAAGAGTACTTTTAAGATTCGAAGAATTTATTTACGAAGTTTAAGTTGCTCTGTGATAAATTGCGATCGATGTTCGATATATCAAGTTCGACTCCTCGACTCGATTCTACTTGGAATTTGAATTATTTTGATTGAAGTTTTGGAAAATATATGTGCTTTTGCATCGAGTATTTTTATCTTATCTAGTTGACATGCTTTTGATGTAAATTTTGAAATTCAGAGACAGTTCAGGTTATGGGATCAAGGCGGAAGGGTACATAACTGCAAATGAGAAAAATACTTGGAATTGTGAAATACTTCGAAAATCATGTGAATTTCTTCTAATTTTTTGTAATTTTGTAAAGTCCCTTCAACCACTTGAAATCGTTTCTAATCCTTGAAAATCTTTCTGGAAACAATGAAATCCGCTGTAATCCCATGGTTTCTTTCAAAATATTCCGGCATCGTTTATTAATAAATTTTAGGATCCCTGTAAATCCTTCTTTATCCGCAGAAATCATTCCTATAATCCCTACAAATAGTTCGAATTACGTCGGTAACTCTCGAAATTCTTCGAGATATTTCAAAATCATGTGATTTCTCAAAAAACATTCTAAAAACTCTAAAATGTCTTTGTATCCCTCTAAATTTTTTGAAATCTGCAAAAATTTTCAAAATCTCTTCTGCGGCTTTCATAATATAATTTGAAGCCTCGAAGCTTCTTAGAATTCCGTAAAATCTCTATGAAAAATTGAGAGTCTCTCTGGAATTGAAATAGCAGGGTCGCGACTTGACCGGGAATCCAGGAAAGACCGGAAAATGACTGGGAATTTCATTGAACGGGAGAAAACTGGGAAATGACCGGAAATTTATTTAAAAACCGGGAATTTACTTGACTCGACCTAGATATAGAAAGAATTATTACCTAAATTTTTATAGGAAAATGTATTTATCACATTTTAATTTCTTTAGTGCTTTAAGTACTTCAAGCAGTCTTTAGAGTTCTTGAATAAGATAGGAAATTTGTTTACATTGTTCATTGCGATTCATCCTTTTTTAGTTGAGAAATCAACTACTTGTTTTAAATTTGAACTTGTTTGTTAAAAATCAAAAATTTCGATTCACCTCTGGTTGAAATTGTAACCACTTTGTTGAAAATCAATTCATATTTTTTTGGTGAAAATTCAAGTATTTAGTTGAACGTTGATTTTTGAATTTGAAAATTAAACTTCTTTGAGAAATTATGTACTCCGAGGAAATTTGCCTTTTTTGTAGAAAATTATTCTTCACGGTCAAAAATTTATCTTTTTGCTTGAAATACATCTATTCCCGTTGAAGATCCATCATTATACCTGAAAATTCATCAGCTTGGTTGAAAATCAATTTCTACAACTGAAAATTTAACTATTCCATTTTTAGTGGAAAACTGATCTTTTCTAGTTCAAAATTTGACAATTGGGTGAAAATTTGTCTGTTTGAATTAAAAATTCAATTATTTCCTTGAAACTTCACACATTTTGTTTTTCTTTGTGGTTAACAATTCAAGTTATAAATTAAGAAATTTTTCATTTCAGATGGAAAAAATGTCACTTTTCCTTCTTTGTTTGAAAATTTTTATTTATATAGTTCAAATCTCAACCATTTTGTTGAAATTTTTTTTGCATGAAAATTAATTTTTTGTCAAGAATTGAACTATTTTAGTTAAATGTTCATCATTTATGTTAAAAATTCGTCTTTCTGGTTTGAAATTCAACTACTCCAGTGTAACATCTTTAATTTAATTCAATTTTTCATCATTTTGTGTGAAAGTGAAATAATTTGTTTGAAAATTAGTTCATTTCGTTTTTTGGAGCGGGTTTTTCTTATGAGGAATTTTTTCTTTACTGGAAATTCACCTTATCCTAATTAAAATTTTCATAGTTTTAGGTAAAAGTTAATTTGTTTAGTTAAACATCCTTTTTTCAATTTAAAATTGATTACTCACATTTTCTTTGACAATTTATCTTTTTTAGTAAATGTTAATTTATCTGTTTAAAAAATTAACCCCTTCAGTTGAAGATTCTTTGTTTTGGTATGAAACTCTTATGTTTGGTTTGAAATTTATTTTTTAGACCAAAAATGTAACTGCCTCATTTTTGGTGGAAAATAATTACGTTTGGGTTCGGAATTCGACTATTTTGTTGAAACATTGTATTTTTTCTTAGAGAATTATTCCTTTTATTTGAAAATGAATATTCTTGTTTGAATATTCACCTCCATGGTTGAAAAATTGAAGTGCTCCAGCTGAAAATTTATCTTTTTATTTGAAAATTCATTTCTTGATTGGAAAATGAATTTTTTGGTTGGAAATCCGTTTTTTGTGATCGAAAAATGATTTTTTTGATTGCAAGTTCAACTGTTCCAATTTATGTAAAAAAATGATTTTTTCTTGTTGAAATTTGAGTATTCTTTTCAAAATTGATTTATTTTGCAATGTTTGATCTGTTGTGTTAAAGGATGTTTAGAATGAACGTCATGAACAAAAAAAAGGTTGGGGTTTTGCAACAAATATACTACTTCTAGTTGACCGGGAAAATTGAAGAACTTGACCAGAAAGAACTTGACCGGTAAGAACCGGGAAAAGACCAGGAATATGAAATCGTCCGCCGAATCGTCACCCTGAATAGGTAATTTCCTAGAACTCATAAAATCTTTCAAATCCTGTGAAACCTTACGTTATCTTTCAGGATCTCTTTAAATCCCCTAAAACTTTATCCATCCCTTGAAATTTTTTCCAATTCTTGTAGATCACTGTAAATCTATCAAATCTTTCAAAATCTCAAGAAAATTTCCGGAGTCTTGTTTACTATAAAAATGATTCATATATTGAGTAGAAATTTAAAATCTCAGCTATAGAGGAAGGAGGGAATTACATAAATCTTTCGAAATCCCCACCACCGTGCAGTGGATTTTTGTGATTCCAGAGTAATTCAAATAACGTTTGTTTACTGATTGCGTGAGTTATGTACCCTGCGGATCAAGATTTTTTTGCGAAAACTTACCAAAAAAGGAGTGTGTTCCAAATGCAATTTTTGGAAATTTTATCATATTTATATCGAGCCAAATTCAATCAGAATATGTCTTCGAACTTTTGCGGAAATACATTTTTTAATTAGGGCTAATGGAGATTTTTTTTTATTCCTTATCTCTTTTTTACATGTATTTCCTTCTTCAAAAGTCGTATTTCTGATCTATATTTTTATCCTTTTTATATTATTAGTAGTTTCCAGGATTTGTTCTCCCCTTGTTCCTTGTTTTAGTAAGTGGTTTTAAATTGATCGATTCTTATTCTTTTTAGAAATCGTTTCATGCTCGAAGGTAATTTTTAGGTGGCAGGTCTGATGCATTGAGGAAATTCCAACCTGGAGATAATTTTTCAAACTGGATGTTCGGAATTCCCGGATGGCGATGAAGCTGAATCGAGTGACAATGAAGCTGAATTTCTCGTGGAAGGTAGAGAATATCGAGAGGTTGAAAGGTTGTCAATGATCCTCGAGGATAAAGGTGGTCTTGGAGGTAGAGAAATTTTTGATTTTCCGTCCGACGCCCGGAAATTCGGTTCTGCTGACGTTTCTGCATTTCCTGCGCGACCTAGCACAATAGAGCACTTTTAAAGTCCATCCCAAGAAATCACAAACATTTTTATATCAATATTGACCTACCAAACAAAAAAGTTAAATTCTTCCATAAAGTTGAAAGTTTTAGTGCAGAGAGGAAGTGTAAAACTTGAAAATCTTTAAGAAGAATATTTTGTGAATTTTTATAAAATTTGTAGAGGTAACTGAAAGTTTTAAATCACGATTTTTCTGATGGAAAGAGTATTAAATAGGTTTTGAGATTCAAGTATAGGAAAGGAAAATTTGGGATTTCTGGAAGCATCATGTATGAGTTTATTTTGAAAAAAGGAACTTTTTACTTTTCTAATCTCATATATGGGACATTCTTTTACAAATCGTACAGATTTGGACGAAAGTTGACCATCCCATTTTTGATTGAGTTAATACTTTCTTTACAGGTTCTTTATCGAAAAAGAAAAGATATGTATTTGAGGATTTTTTTTGCAATTCTTTGAGAAACAAGAAGGGTTGAAAAATTGAGAATTTGAGTGAAGACTTTTTTTTTAATGCATAACTCCTGTTCTATTTGGGCTAGATACATTATTTTTTCATTTAAAAGGCAAAAGAACGAGCTTTAATAAAAAAATCATCCCAAAAATATTATCAACAAATTGAAATTGTTATGAAGAATTAGAATTTTCAAATCGATTCGATCTTGAAATTTAAATTTTCTTCCAGAAGAGACGAACATTTCCAATCCAGAAGGACAACTTAAATCCAAAATCATGAAATATCAACAAAACAGTATTGAATGATTAACAAAAAAGGCAGTTATAAAGAAACCAATCCAATCCAAATGGACAAATCGTCTATCCAAGAACACGGATTTTGAGATTAATTAATATTTTTCAACAAACAAGACGAATTTGCTAGACGGTACTCAAAGCTTCTAGAGGGTGGTTGCATTTTCAACCTGAAAAATTAAACGCTTAAGGGGATTCCGGAGAAAAATCGCGCGGTATAGGTCCCCCCTTCCCTTGCTTACCGAAGGCTTCGGCGGAAGCGTGTTTCCCCGAAGCACGATCGGTGCCGAATATACCGAATGAATGTGTGTGTGTATCGAGACCTACTTGAGCAGTAACGTAGAGAAAGATTCCGGCGCCCCTTTCTC
>WSXT02169139.1:12065-23265 GCA_011762715.2 Neuroterus valhalla | reverse complement strand
GAGAGTGAACACCGACTTCGAAACTATGATCTTGACAAAAACACGTTTGAAGTTTTGCACTGTTAAAAAACGAAAATTTATATACTTTTTTAAATTACACTGAATCATCGATTCCAGCTCCATAAAGGACATGTCCCGTAGCAATTTTGCTGCCTTCAGCTCCTTTTCTTTCAAGTCTACTTTGAATCGTAGCATGTTTGCTTTCTCGTTCTGCTTCTTCATCAGCCCTGGTGATACGACCGCGATCCTTGTGTTTCAGAAAGGTGTATGACTTTGAGAGTTTTGCTCTGATTTACTTGAAATTTGGAAGCAATATTCTTGAAATGTTCGACTATAAGAGAATGCAACAAAAAAATCGATTTTTGACCCTACTCCTCGATAAATAAGATTTAAAGTTTATTTCATTATTGTGCAATTGATACTATATTCAGATAGAACCGCCAGGAAAGAAAATTGTGCATTATATATCAATTATTAAGATTACTTTTTCCGTGAATTATGAAATTTGTAATGTATGTATTGTAATCTATACTTTCTCTTTCTTTTCCTAGTGTATCTTTATCTCTCATGTATCGCGATGACCCGTATACGACTATACACTACAGAAGAGGGTTTGCACTGCAAGCTTCGCATGTTGTTGAAGACTGTATACCGCTAGCGCTCGACTCAACCAAAACGATAGAGCCCTCGGCGGCAGGGTCAAGAGGCTGGATGCGAACCCTGTGGTACTTTTTAGCCTCACATTCTCACTATTTATGATTGAGAAAGTAATAAAATCATTCGAGATCTCACATCTCAGTTTTCTTATGGATCTCCACGTTTTGAAACCCTCTGAAGACGGAAATCAGGTTTTGCCGGTTGTGTATGTTTGTCTGTGTATCCGTCTGTAAACAGGATGAATGACGTAGGATGCGTAAATATGTTTGGAAGATAAATTATAGCTTTTCAGCAGACCTACGAATTGTCCATAAATAATTCAGTATACGACTTATAGTTTTGGTTCCAACCATAAAAATTATATGAAATAAATGGAAAAGCAAATTTTCACCCTTACAACGCAAAAATGCGAAAATTTCCATAGAATGAACTATAGTTTTCTGAGTGACCTACAAATTGTCTCCTAACAATTTTTTTATAGGACTTAAGGTTTTGGTTTTGCCCATCAATAATTGTATGGAACACCAAAATGTCCGATGGAAATCGAGGGCGAAGCGCGAGTATCGCGATGAGAATGCATACCTGAATCCTACAAAGCTTTGAGAAACGTAATATTTTCCCAGTATTATTTACATAATAAATTCAAAATACGAAGATGCATGGATGAATTTGGATCTCAAAGAGATGGTTTTGGTAAATTTACTTTCGAATTTGTATAATTATTTAAATAAACAAAAAAGGCGCCTAAAGGCGCGGCCAAACATACGAGCTAAGCGAGACATGTGCACAGCACGCGATGAGAATGTATAAAAAGTCATTAGAAGTAACAAATTTGAATTTGTACAAAAATGACAATGTAATCGAATTATTAGCGGCAACATTTTCTAAATGTTGGACCAGATTCTAAAAAATCTAGGTTTATGATAGTATATCGTGTGCTAAGGTGCAGAAGGACTGAGAGTGTGGAGTTTTCCGCCTGAGTAACCGCTTTGGAAATATATGCATGTTTTCAAAATCCCGTGGAGCGTGTCAAACGTGAGTCGATTTTCGACACGTTGACAAAATAACATTATGTAAACATAGCAAGCCAAAGAGCGCTCCAGGGAAGCCTCTCACTTTAAAATGGACTCAAAAACGCTGTCAGATTAGTTTTCAGCGAAGCAGACCTCCAAAGAATATTGGGAAGGGATGCACAAATTACTGGACTACTATTAAAACAGTACAATGAATTTTCAAAATTCGATTTTGCCCTCTGAAGTATTAGAGTATCAGGAAATCAAGCGCCTCCCCCTCCCCATTTCTGTGGGGGAGGGGGAGTACCTTCTCCCCTACTCGCTACCCCTGACTGTCTTCAAAACCAACTTATGTCATCAGTTGGAAATTAGCAATTTTCGACCGGCAAAACGGGGATGGGAACTTGCATTTTTAAGCAACTTTTGCAAAAATGAATATACCGTACATTTCATGTAACGAAATTCAATATAATTATTTGCTCAACGTTTATAAATCTGAAAATAGCCAATCCAGGAAGATAACTAATGTTTCCAACAAACATCCTTGGTGAAAAGTTAAAAAAACATAATGACTCTTATGCCCAAATTCATTATTCTCTCTTTGTATTCTAAAAATTGCGTTGAAAGCATACCAATCAAAACCCCGAGACAAGATTGTTCACTTCAACTTATTAGCGAAAATCAGTCGTTCTTTGACAGCGGATAACCATCAACGTTTCATATTTCATAGTCACATATATCGACTTCCATATGAACCAGGTATGTTTGTCCTACCTATAATACTTTGGGATGAAATGGAGCTATATATCTTTCCGGAGCTTCTTTGAAGTACTCCAAACCAATATGAGACAATTAAGATTGATTCATGACACAAACTGTGAGAAAAATTTAAAAAATGCATCTTGTGGTAACGGAAAATAAAATTATGAATTGAAATTTTTAGCCAAGAATTTCAGAGACAGAAAAATTTTCGAAGCAGAATCGAGGTTGCTTTTTTTCCATCCCTTCAAAGATTTCAACGACATTTTTTCTCGGCCTTTTACTTGGGGAAGCCAATCCTCTCAAAGCCTTGACTCTTTCAATGCTGCATTATTAACCATCGAACTATTTTTGATATTATTGGAACGTAGGAAATTAGGAAGCAATTTGAATGGTAAAATGAATTGAATATTTCGGTTAATATTTGTTTTAGGAGATCGGCTCAGAAGCCTCAAATTTGGCCCAAGTACGTATCATAAGTTGCACTTATCGAAATTAAATTTATGAAGCAGTGCATTTTAATTGTATAGTTGATGATCGTGACGGATTAGAGGCCTCGGAACGGTGCAGTCTGCGGTGTTCGAGTGGGGGAACCTACTGGCGTCGCCCAGCTCTCGTGCTAAAATTTGAATTCACACGTTCATTCTCAAAAATATAACGATATCTCAGCAACTAATGGAAGTAGGGAGGTGTTTTTTTAATTTGAACTAGATTTTTCGCTGATTACGAATTTGTTGATGACTTCTCCAAAAAATGTTATCCAATACCTGAATTTTACAACTAATTTATTTATATTTCCTTATTTTTCTGGTAATTTATTGTCAGTGCACTTAATGACAAATGCACCTTCTCCTCTTCAATATTTACATCTTTAAACTAAAAATTAAGAAAGAGATATTTAAAAATCCTTAACAATAACTGCACGTCACGGCTGTTTCCTTTGAATCTCAACGAATAACGTACAATATGTGAGAAAAATACTGCATCTCTAACCTAAACTGGCAATCAGGTTTGAAATTTTGTCTTCTTTATGTACGAACTATTTTGGCAGTAAAAGTTGAGCAATGGCGCCGACAGCATCGTTTCAGCATGTAAAGTAGTGTATATCATCCAAAATGCAAATTCTTGGAATGATAATTTAAATGATTTAAGTAGTGTGTTATGCCATCACTTTTGGTAAATACAATTTACACAAATTTTTTTTTAAACTCTTGATGCATACAAAAGTCGCATATGGATTGATATTTCATCTTCTTATTTCATTATTCTTATCGGTTTGAATCACATAAACTTTGTTTAAATGTAACAGAATTATCTTGAAAGATAGAAAGTTTTCTTAAACATTGAGACATTTTTACTTTTTAAATTATTATAATAAAAGTTTTTAAATGAATCAATTTTTTTATGAGTGCATCAAACTGAAGTCCTATATTTCGTAAATTGTGATAAACAAATTAATGGATATAACTGTTAACTGTTGCATTTTCGGATTTCGAATGTATTACTTACATAGATTTTTTTTTAAATGTAAAAAATCAATTTCCCATTACCAACAAGCACCAAACAACAATTAAAGTTAATATTTGAAAAATTTTCATAAACTAAATCTCTTATTTGGCATTTATATGCATAGGAAATTGAGCGATTGAAAGAACTTACCTCAAGTGAAGTTCAATCGCAATTGTGCGAGCTGCCTCGTCCGAATAGATCAAATGTGTAGTAACGCCCTAACTGCTAGTTTCACCACAGATATTTTAAATTCATATTCCTTCCGCGCCTACCTTCATATGTTGTACCTTTCAACCGACCACCTTCCATTATAGGTTAAATATTATATTTTAAATCGCGATGAAGGGCTTATTTGGGAGGGTGGGTTTGATCTATTCGGACGAGGCAGCTCGCACAATTGCGATTGAACTTCACTTGAGGTAAGTTCTTCCAATCGCTCAATTATACTTCACTGCCTCGTCCTCAAGATCAAATGTGTAGATATTTAAAGAATGAGCGATTTAAGAACTCTATTCACTTTAATTATATACTTTGTGTTTTGACGTGGAAGAAGTATCGAAGGAATCTTACTTAGAGATTACGCAGGAGCCTGTTGCTAATCTATCCAATTTAACATAAGATTAGGTTCCATCATTTATGATGGCTGTGGCCGGATTGTCCTCTGGAGCAATCGGTCTGTTATAAAACCTGGCAAAAACTGTTGATTTTTTACTCCATTCTGCTGCTTGACGGATGATGTCAATGTTGAGACCTCTTTGTGCTGCAGTCGATGTCGACGAATGTCTAGTGCTATGTGCTGAAAACACATCGGTGTTCACGCCACTTTCGTTGAGTGTCTGTTTAATCGAGTGACTAAGTGTCTGTGTTGTTGCTTTGTAGTGTGGCTTTTTGAAGGTTATGAAGGGTTTCGTGCAACTTCTCCTTATCTGTGACGTTCTTGTGATGTACGTCATTATGGCTGATGCTGCACACAACTGCTTTTTGCTTTTGAAAAAAGGAATATGTGATACTGGCAGGTTCCTATTTCAACCAGAAGTTTTAATTCTCTTCGTTATGAAGATCTGTATTCGTTCTTCCGTTTCAAACATATTCTGGAGGTCAATTTTTGAGAGAGTTTGAACCATTCAAGCGGTTATCAAGGCCAGAAGGGTAACGAGCTTTTTTGTGAGACGTTCCAGCGTGATGTCCTCATTTGAGTCTAATTTTTAAAGAAATTTGAGGACTAGTTGTGGGTCCTACGTCAGCATTCTTTGGTTTTTGCGGTTTCAGAGTTGAAACTCCCTTGAAGAATCTTGATCTTTTTGCGTCTTTCCCCAGTTCATTCCTCATTAATAGGGAAATCGCTGCTCGGTATATATTGAGTGTACTATACGATCCAGTACGAGCAATCACCTCAGAGAAAAACTGGAGTATCTCTGTAGTGTATCCAGTGATTGGTTCAATTCCTTTCGTTTGACAGAACTCCCACCAGAGCTTGAGACATTTACTGTATTGCCTAATTGTGCCTTCAGTGATTGAAGCTCTATTGCTTCCTCGGGTACTCCTCTTGAGATCTGGGCTTGCCGGATAAACTCTCGGAAACCAGGGAAAGCGTCTTGGATAGAGAGTGTTCCTTCCTGAAAGGGTAACGTAGTAAGGTTTTATCTGGTTCAAATTTTTTGGGATTCCCTATCATCAAAGAGGTAAACAGGGGGTACCACGGTTATGATGGCCACAATGGGACAACAACTCCTCCTGCTTGTTCCATTTGAATTTTTTGCACCACTTGCAAAATCAAGCAGGAAGGAGGGAACGCATACAAGAAAAAATCAGACCAATTCACCGTGAAAGCATCGACCGCTTCTGAACCTGGGTCTCCATTCCAGAAGGGATACCTTCTACACTTTGCATTGACTCGGGGTGCAAAAGGTCTATGTCAAAGTTTCCGAACTCTTTACAAATTATATTTAATGCCCAGTTCGATAATTCCCACTCAGTTTCCTGAGGTAAAATTCGCGACAACTCATCCGCCTCTTCATTTTCTCTAGATTTTATATCAGAGGTGAAGACCCATATCTTCCTTTGTTCACACCATTGCCATAATTCCCGACTAACGCTGGGCATTTTCGGGTATGGAATGCCACCCATTCTATTGACATACGAAATCGCTGTCGTATTGTTTATTCTTAACAAGATTTCGCAATCATAGCATTCGCTTGCAAAGCATTTTAGACCATAGAGGGCTGCTTTGAGCTCGAGCTGGTTTATGTGAGAATTTTCTTCCTCATCATTCCACCAGCCATGAGCTTTTTTACCCTCGCAAAATGCACTCCATCCCGAGCGAGACGCGTCTGTGGATATTACTAATTCATAACTGTGTTTTCGAATTGGATTGTTTGATAATTTAGCATTGCGAATGCACCATTGTAAATCGTCCTTTAGGTCATCTGAAATGGTCATATTTGCTTTAAAGCTTTGACGTGACTCTATCAAGGCAAACTTTAATAATATGGTGTAAGGTGCTGTATACAACTCGAATGGTAGACACGTGAATTCATAAGCGAATCCGTCAAAGGAAAAACGAAGGAATTTTCTGTGTTCTTGGGCAATGGGAATCAAGAGATATGCATCTGTCAAATCGATAGAAGCAAGGTAGCAGTCAATGGACATGAGTCTCAGTGCTGTTCTAATGTCTTCCATTTTGAAGTGGGGTGGCTCACTAAATTTGTTGAGCTGTTTCAGGTTCAAAATAAACCTGTCATCTCCATAAGCCTTTTCGCGCAAAAAATATGGCGAATGGAATTCCTTTGGACAAGATTCACAGCAAGATAGAGCTCCATTATTTACAAGTTGCATTATCGCATTTTTAGTTTTAAGGTGCTCTTCTGTAGAGAGTTTCCGATCGCTAGGTTTAAATACTTGAGCTGGCGTATGCCTAGATGGAATTTTATAACCTCTGACATAGCTCAGAATATTTTGATCTCGGGTTAGATTTGCCAAAGGATTCATAAAATATGCCAGTCTGCCAGCAATTTTTCTTACCTCTATTTCCTCAATCTGTTCGATAACTGGTTCCGATTCGATCCCTGGGCCCCCCTCCTGAAGCTGGAGTAGCTCTTCCTGCGAGGGCCTCTGAAGTTTAAATTGCTGGATTTCGCTGGCCCTGCAGCTGTGTTCCTTCCTAAAAACTTTCGAACATCCGTTTTTCGGGTTTGTTTGATGAGCTCTTTGTCCACTTTCTCAACCTCTTTTGCGGTTTTGTTGCGCTCCGAGGATTTTTCTCCAAACAGGGATGTGACAACTTCAAGTTCGTCAGCGATCGACTTGATTACTGGGTCTCTGCCAGAAGTCACGAGAGATCTTCTGGTGAGCGGAATGCCATAGTGCAGGTCTGTAAGTATTTAACCTGCATCACCAAGAACTGTTTTAGCATCGTTGATAATCTCCTTGGAATTCTCGGACTTATCTGGATCTAACAAAATTGTGAGCACCTTCCCTAATGCGCTCAGTCCCGCACCAAGTTGATTCTGCGTTGTACACTGGAACTGATCCTTTTTTACACCATTCGCACCTATAACAACTTTTATTTCAGGGTTAAGACTTGGAGCTGTCATCATGCTGCAGTTCGGTGGAGAGGGATATGTGACAGCTAGTTCTTTACTTTGTTCTTTTTGGAGACCCACAAGCATTATTTTTGACCAAAGCTGTGCGACTGATTCATTAATGGGTTCACTAGTTGATTTCTTTGCAAATGGGTCCCCGCCCAGTTGATCGAGGATGGTATCCTCTTTATCTACAATCGTGACGTCATTCAAATTGGACTGGTTGTCTGGATCAACTTGTCGTTCACGTGATGCACCTCTAGGGCTACGCTCTCTGTCATTTTTGTTTCGACGTATCTCGATTGGTGGATGGCGCTTACCGTCTTTATTTTTCCGGGTCGCATCTCGTGAGGGACGATCGCTGCTTTTTTCGTTGCGAGTCGTACCTCGTGGATGACGATCTCCGCCATATTCATCTTGAAAGGGTGATTGGGAGGTCGCACCTCTCGGGTAACGCTCACCGCTAATGCTTCGGTCCTGTCTTCGTGATCCGTAAGACGATGCACTGGTGCTGCTTGAGCTGGAGCTGCGTGAGCTGGATGACCTTCTGGGGATTCGAGAACTTTGAGAAGTAACAGCTCTCTGACGAGGATGACGTGTCACGTCTTTTCCGCTTCTTCCCTTTTTCCCTCAATTTTTTCTTCAGTCTCTTGATTTCTCTTAGAAGTTTGTCATCACTGCGGTCCTTCCTTCTCCGTTTCCGGCTTTTCTTCGAAGACGAGCCCATTTTTCTTTATAAAAACTTTAATTTCCTCTTGCTTCGATGTGATTATGAACTCACAGAAAAAACGACATGGCGGGTGGTCGGTTGAGAGGTACAACATATGAAGGACTGACATTCATTGAACAACATTTATTATTGTTATAAACAAATCATAAAATCAAATGAACTCATTTTAGTTCACTGCAATTGGATATATTTCAGGTTGGACAAAATAAATCACGTGAAGTTATTCTTAAGGATTTTTTAAACATTTGACCCTACATTTCGATTTTTCAGACGTGAATATTGAAAAGAATAAGGTACCTGAGAACCCTTCGCATATGCAGTATTTTTTCTTACATATTGTAAGTTATTTGTTGAGATTCAAAGGAAACAGCCATTACGTGCAGTTATTGAAAAAGATTTTTGAATATTTTTTTCCTATTTCTTATTTTTCAGATGTAAATATTGAGAAGGACAAGGTGCATTTGTCATTTAATGCAATAAACAATAATTTCACAATTGAATAAGAAAATATAAATAAATTGGTTGTAAGTTTCAGGTATTGGGTTTTTGGAGACGTCATCAACAAATTCGGAACCAGCGCAAAAAGCGCAAAAAACCTTTCTACGTCCATCAATTGCTGAGTTATCGTAATATTTTTGAGTTTGAACGTTTGAATTCAATTTCTGGCGCGGGAGCTGGGCGACGTCAGTAGGTTCCCCCACTCTGTCGCCGCAGACTGCACCGTTCTGAAGCCTCTATTCAGTCACGATTATTATCTACCGTACAATTAAAATGCACTGCTTCGTGGATTTTATGTCGATAAATGCAACTTACGTTACGTACTTGGGCCAAATTTGAGATTTCTATGTTGAAAATTGCCTGAGTAATAATTTTTTGAAAAAAAAATTATCTCCCTCCTCTCCACTTAGATAAAAAGCGTCTATTGAAAAACTTGTAGGAAGATAATGTTAGTCAAATGGCTTCTCAACCAATTTCCTGGAACAAATATCAACCGAGATATTCAATTTGTTTATAGTGAAAAAACGTACCATAATTTTGTTGCCCTTTTTGGACAGTTTGATTATACAAAGTCGCTCTGCCGCTAAGCGCAAATGATAGTATCACTTATTTGAAGTGAATTCGCCCAGACTAAAATGCTATCCTGTCGTCCCAAGTTGTAGAAATTCCGTTGGAAAAGAAACAGGTTTTTAATAACAAATGCCTTTTTGGGAAAGTCAATGAAAATCTTAAGCTTAAATTTACTACACTTGTTAAAGGCACCAAAAGACATATTTTTTAAGAGTTTGAAAGATTTTTATAAATTATTTTTAAAACTATTGCATATTCAAAGTTTTTCCAATTATATGACATTCGTTGATTCGATGAAGATTATCAAAGCTGATTTAATTTCAAAACTTCTTGGTTTTATGAATTAGAAAAAAAGAGCGATCGCAGGACCGCCGAAAGAAGCTTCGCTCCTTTCGCGTTGAAAGAAAAACATAAATTTGATTGTTATTTCATTCATCGATTGGAAGAAAACAGCTATACTCTCACTCTGTGCATACATGCACATCAGTAAAAGAAATATTGTAGCAGGAAGTATAAAGTTGATCCCGATTGTAGATTCAAATTTCAAAGAAGTTAAATTATTAAAGTTTGTCAGTTTCAAGTTTAATATGTGGACATTAATTAATCTCTAGTCAATGTTATGTAAAATATATAATTTATTGTATTATAGTTATTCAATTTTGTACATGTTCTATGTATACCCCACTCGTTATACATATACGAAATCAGAAAGGCAGGGGGGAAGAGAGAGAGAGGGGTGGGAGAGCGCGCAAGGAAGCGAGAGAGAGAGAGCTGTGTTGGTGCCATGCAATAGACGTTTTCAGTCGCATTGAACGTGACGCGGACGGTGCGTTCCCATTTATCGCAGTAAGGTAGCCTCGCTGAGAGTACATACCCTCCCAAAAGAAGTAAAGATTCGAAAAAAAATCTGCCCGCTGCGCGGGCACGTTCTCGTCTCGCGCTTCGTGCACAGCTCGCAAGTTTGAGCACGCCCGGGCACGCGTCTTTTGGATCTCGCGCTCCGCGCTTGAGGATGAATGTGCCTCGCGGTACGTGCTCGATCTTTGTACTTCCCAACAATTGTGTATAGAGCTTCTGAAACTAACAAGTAGAATTTGGGCTGCTGTATTTGATAATTGTGAATTCTCTTTTGTAAAGCTACTCCGGCTTTAACGAATACATTCTCATCGTGTGTCTCGTACTGCGCACTCGATGAAAACTATATAATATTAATTCGTATACCTCGTACCTCGTTCTTTTTCCAATTTATTTAGTCTATTTCTAAAATTAATGTGTACAATCAAAACAAAAACCATGCATCCCATAAAAAATAACAGTTTTCCTTTTCAAACTTTTCTTTGTATCTCGTCAACTTTTGCTAGAAATTTGACTTTTATTCGAAATGTTCTTTTTTGGATCAATACCATAACTATGCATCTCATGAGAAAAAAATTGAACAAAATTTGTAGATGTTTTTTCAAAGAACAATTTTGTTCTTAAACTGGAATTTTTCATTTTTAGACTATTTTTGGAGAAAATAAAATTTACATGCCCTTTTAAAGAATGATTTAGAACAAACTTATTTTTGATTATTTTTTTAGATATCAATCCGAGAAAATCCAAAAAGTTATAGTAACGATCTTGTACGGCTCCCAAGAAGAAACCTTTTTTTCCTTCTTACTTTTCTTTCAATCACGATCAAAGCACAATCGAATATGATCATTCTTCCGAAAGTTATCAAGTTCACAGATTATTTTTAATTATTTTTGGTGCGATAAAAATTGGAATTTTCGATTTTTTGAGGGAATTCACAAAGTCGTATTACCGATCTTGTACGGCTTCCAAAAAGAAACTTTTTTTTCTTTCTGATGTTTTTTTCAATCTTGTGTTATTTGGCTATAAAT
>WSXT02169139.1:0-11965 GCA_011762715.2 Neuroterus valhalla | reverse complement strand
ATCTTGTACGGCTTCCAAAAAGAAACTTTTTTTTCTTTCTGATGTTTTTTTCAATCTTGTGTTATTTGGCTATAAATAACACAAGACTATCTGAAGCTCATCCAGAGCGCAAGACGGGGATCGAACCCATAACCAGACAACGTGGGACCAAAGGTCGCATGCCTTAGCCCCCACGACAAACTGGCCACTCTTATTCAACATATTCATTAAATATTTTGATGAAATTCCAATTTGTAAAAATTCTGAAATCTACATAATCTAAAAAAAAAAGATAATAACATTATAAACTTTCATGTCAAGAGATCCAGAATTTACATATATGATCCTAAGTAGATGCACGAATTACCTTAAGGCCATTTTTTATGAAACTTTGATTTTGGAAGTTCTATTGGCATTACTTGAGATACCTTCTCGGAAGATAGAAGAATAATTCGATATGTCAACAAATGATGAATATTCCAAAAGGAATATTTACTATTTCTACAAAATATGTGTCGTTGAAAAATTGATAAATAAAAGAAAATTGATATTGCTTCCTGATATTTTCAGGTCGAAATTCTATAATTCATTTGTTTCGAATTAGGGAAACTTATAAGAATCACGAGGAAAAGATTTTCAGGAGGAAGTGCAAGATTAGCTGTAAATTCTTACCTCGGCCCGGAGCTGTCTATTTGTTCAAGCGACAAACAATTTTACATGAAATAAACTCCTTTCTTGTATCTTCTGTATTTTTCATTCTGAAAAATTATATATGATTTAGAAATCAAATCAAATTCCCAAAACAGTAACATCGAGAAATATACCAGTTTCTCATATTCCATCATTTTATTATGTTAACAGAAACATTCTTCAAACAGAATCGTATGTGTAACCAAATTGCTGAGCGCAAAGCGCAAGTATCCCAATGGGAATGTTATCGCAAGAACCGCAGCTGCTTTGAAAATCCTCTTTAAAGTCAAATTGGAAAATTACCTGATTTACAATTCTGTTTTAGATGCAAGTGAAATTTTTTTTTTTGAAATAGAAACTGTCATGAGTAAATAAAATTTGATTACCTATTTCTGATCATTAATAGGGACCATAAAATCTTGAATTTCTCATTTACCACAATTCACTTTCCTCTTGCTTTAATTGGTATTCAGAGCCGTCAATTTATAATACGCAAGCGCTGTCCTTAGTTCTACTGGGCAATGTCAGCAAACAGCAAACTCGTTAACGATAGGTACCTTGTTTGACCAATTTAAAATAAAATACAAATATTGTAGATAATCTAGGTCCACTTATCGCTACAAAGCTTGCACTTTGAAAACACAAACCTAAACTCTTCGGGCTCTTTCATTTTTCTGAAAAAATCGACATTAGGGTGGAGGTGCTGGCGCCAGCACTTCCACTAAAACAAACTTGACAAATTGACCCTCAGAATAAAATATGCACTATACTCAAATTTGAGTATATCAAAATAATGGGCTATTTTCAAGCTTTTTTGGCACCAATGCCAATTTTGGGGCTTTCTTATTTTTCTCAGAAAAACCGATATTATTGTCGAGATTATGACGCCAGCACCTTCATTACAGCACATTTGGAAAGTTCGGGAAATAAGGTCCACGCCAATTCAAGGGTGTCTTATACTCTTCAAAAGTACAAGAAAGATCTTTCAAAAACACCCCTATCACATAGGAGCTACCCTCAAGATGAAATATGCCCTCCATTTAAATATAATCCTTCGAGACTTGGTATTTTCCTGGGATCTCAACAAGTGCAGAGAGTGATTATTCTTACTGTTCATATGTTAAAATATAGCTAATTTTTGGGGTTTTCACATTTTAGATTAGGCAAAACGCACACAATTTGTTAACTTAGCACAAACTACACAAACTAAACCTCACTAATCATTCACAAAATAAATATTCAACCAATAAAAGGAAGTCAGAACTTTAAATTTCTTTCAGATGCCCATCAAGATAAAACCTGCACAAAATCAAAACAAAATTTTTTGGAAACCAGAATTTCACGCTTTTTGCTCGCTTTCTTTTGGTCTTTTTTGGCCCACATTTCCGGTTCCTTCGCCAAGCACTTTTTTCCAAAGATAAAATTTTATGTTTGATACAAGGAGGTGTTTTCAGCGTTAAGGGCTGCAGCGCAAAAATCAAAGTAGGTATTTTCGAGGATCCAAAAAATTATTGAATGGATTGACGTTCAAAAATCTGATAGATAATTGTTTTTCCTCAAAGTCAAGTTTGCGTGATGCAAGGGGGTATTTTCAGCGTTAAGGGTTATAGCCGGAAAATCGAAGTGGGTATTTTCGAGAAGACCACGAATAATTGAATGGATTCGCGGTCAAAGATCTGGTAAATAATTATTTTTCTGCAAAGTCAGATCTGCGTGATACAAGTTGATATTTGTACGTGAGGGTGGTGTTCCGAGATTGGTTATTGATGCATTCAAGATCCCAAGAGAATTCCGAAAGTCTATTCGGCTTTATTTTTAATTTTTTCGTATTCCCATGTGGAAGGGATGCTTGGTTCAGTCAAGCTGGCATCTACACATAAAATTTTATCTTTAAAAAAAGTGCTTGACCCAAAGAACCGGAAATGTAGGCCAAGAAAGCCCCAAAGAACGCATGAAAACAGCGCAAAATTCTGGTTTTCAAAAAATTGTGTTTTGGTTTTGTGCAGCTTCTATCTTGATGGGCATCTTAAAGAAATATAAAGTTCTGACTGTCTTTTTTTGGTTGAATATCTAATTTGTGAATGATTGGTGGGGTTTGGTTTGTGTAGTTTGTGCTTAGTTAACAAATTTTGTGCTTTTTGCCTAATCTAAATAGTGGAAACCTAAAAAATTAGCTATACTTTAACATATGAATAGTAAGAATAATCACTTTCTGCACTGGTGGAGATCCCAGGAAAATACTAAGTCTCGAAGGCTTACATTTGAATGGAGGGCATATTTCATCTTGAGGGTAGCTCCTATGTGATAGGGATGTTTTTTGAAAGATCAATCTTGTACTTTTGAAGAACATAAGAAAACCCCTGAATTCGCGTGGATTTTATTTCCCGACTTTGTCAAATGTGCTGTAATGAAGATGCTGGCGTCATAATCTCTACAATAATATCGATTTTTTGAGAAAAATAAGAGAGCCCGAAAATGGCATTGGTGCCGAAATGCTTAAAAATAGCCCATAATTTTGATATGCTCAAATTTGATTATAGTGTATATTTTATTCTAGGGGTGGTTTTTCTGTCAAAGGGGTGGTTCGAAAGAAATTTATTTTTGCAATTTCGGAAATCCTGAAATTATACCGAAATTCTGGTGTGTTTCATTTCCCAAATTTGTCGATTTTCTGTAGTGGAGGTGCTGGCTGCCAGTACGTCCACGAAGATGTCGGTTTTTTGAGAAAGAAAAAAAGCCTAAGAATCGGTGTTGGTGCCCGAAAAAAGCCCAAAAGTAGCCCATAATTCTGATATTCTCAAATTTGATTATAGTGCATATTTCATTTTGGGGGTGGTTATTTTGTCAGAGGGGTGGTTTTTGGAAAATTGATTTTTGCGATTCCGGAAAGCCCAGAATCAGCCCGCAATTCTGGTGGGTTCTATTTCCCAAATTTGTGAAATTTGCTGTAGTTGAATTGCTGGCGTTAACGCTTTCACACAAATGTCGATTTATTGAGAAAAAGAAAAGAGCCCAAAGATTGGCATCGGTGCCAAAAAATCCCAAAAGCAGCCCATGATTCTAATATTTTCAAATTTAATTATAGTGCATATTTTATTTTAGGGGTGGTTATTTTGTCAGAGGGGTGGTTTTTCAAAAACTGATTTTGCAATTTCGGAGAGCCCAAAATTAGCCCGCAATTCTGGTGGGCTGTATTTTCCAAATTTGTCAATTTTCTGTAGTAGAGGTGCTGGCTGCCAGTACGTCCACAAAGATTTCGGTTTTTTGAGGAAAAAAAAGATCCTGAAAATCGGCGTTAGTGCCCGAAAAAAAGCCCAAAAGAAGCCCATAATTTTGATATTCTCAAATTTGATTATAGTGCACATTTTCCTTGGGGGTGGTTATTTTGTCCAAAGGGTGGTTTTTGGGAAATTGATTCTTGCGATTTCGGAAAGCCCAAAATTAGCCCGAAATTCCGGTGGGTTGTATTTCCCAAATTTGTCAAATTTGCTGTAGTTGGAGTGCTGGCGTCAGCGCTTTAACACAAATGTCGATTTATTGAGAAAAATAAAAGAGCCTAGAAATCGGCGTTGATGCCCGAAAAAAGCCCAAAAGTAGCCCAATATTCTGAAATTCTCAAATTTGATTATAGTGCATATTTTATTTTGGTGGTGCTTATTTTTCCATAGGGGTTGTTTTTGGAAAATTGATTTCCGCAATTCCGGAGAGCTTAAAATTAGCCCGAAATTCTGATGGGTTGTATATCCCAAATTTGTCAAATATGCTGTAGTTAAAGTGTTAGCGTCAGCGCTTCCACACAAATGTCGATTTATTGAGGAAAAGAAAAGAGCCCAAAGATTGGCATCGATGTCCAAAAAAAGCCCAAAAGTAGCCCATAATTCTGGTATTTTAAAATATAATTATAGTGCATATTTTATTTTGAAGGTGGTTATTTTGTCAAAGGGTTAGTATTTGGGAAATTGATTTGGAATTTCGGAAAGCCCAAAATTAGCCTGCGATTCTGGTGGGTTGTGTTCCCCAAATTTGTCGATTTTCTGTAGTGGAGGTGCTGGCTGCCAGTACACCCACAAAGCTGTCGGTTTTATGAGAAAAAAGAGCCTGAAAATCGGCGTTCTTGCCCGAAAAAAGCCCAAAAGTAGCCCATAATTCTGATATTCTCAAATTTGATTATAGTGCATTTTTCATTTTGGTGGTGGTTATTTTTCCAAAGGGGTTGTTTTTGGAAAATTGATTTTTGCGATTCCGGAGAGCTCAAAATCGGCCCGCAATTCCGGTGGGTTGTATTTCCCAAATTTGTCTAACATGCTGTAGTTAAAGTGCTGGCGTCAGCGCTTCCACACAAATGTCAATTTATTGAGAAAAAGAAAAGAGTCCAAAAATTGGCATCGGTGCCCAAAAAAGCCCAAAATTCAGAAATAAACGGAATATGGAAATTCCATTGTAGAGGTGCTAGGCCATTACTATTTTCCGTGGCTGACGTACCCATGATTCTATTTATCTTGATCAGAATTGCTGGATAAAAAAAAATTATGGTTATTGAGGGCATAACTTCAATGAGAATTTTGGTTCACCTTATTCTACTGTTAAAAAGCGGAGTTCCACAATGTGGAGTGGAATAGGTTTTCCTATCTGAGTTTGAAAGCTCTGTATGGATCCGAAAATCATTCTTCTCCTAGATTGAATGATTTTCAGCCCAAATGAAAAAAAAATCTGCCTCCTGCATTTGTCTAAAAAAAATTCGATTAGTCTATTTCTAATATTAATGTAAATACAATCAACACGAAGACCACGTATATCATACAAATAATAGTTTTTCCTTTCAAACTTTTCTTCGTATCTCGTTAAGTTTTTCTAGAAACTTGACTTTTATTTGAAATGCTGTTTTTTTTTATTTAATACTAAAACTATGCGTCTCATGAGAGAATTTTCTTTTATTTGTAGATGTTCTTTCGAGGAACAATTTTGTTTTTAAACTGGAATTTTTTTTTTAAACTATTCTACCAGAAAAAAAACCCCACATGCCTTATCGAAAAATGATTGGGAACGAACTTGTGGAATCGATAAAATAGTGTAATTGGGAATAAGTAAATGGTTCACTTGGTATTAAATTAAACATCCGTGTATTATAATTGAAGAACGAAAAATACAACTTGCTATGTCGACTCAATGATGTGGAAAGCTCAATGTCTCTCTAAGCACTGCCTGCCTCAGTTAAACCGCACTAAAAGCCGTACAAGGCAAGAGGAAGTGGTCTCATCTTGAGCTTCCCACTTGGACCCAAAACAGCGGTCACACTATACAATCAATAACAGTGACCCAGCGAATATAAAACTTTACCAGGAATTCTTTTAGATAAACAATTTGAGTGCTTTTACTTTTTTCCGTATCTCCCATAGACTAAGCACAAATGAAAATTTTGATTTTCTTCATCATTTTTTGTGCGATCAAAATGGGAACTTTCGATTTTTCGAGAAAATTCAAAAAGTCGTATTCACTATCTTGTAGAGCTCCCAAGAAGAAACATTTTTTTCTCTGACTTTCTCTTCAACTTTGCGTTATTAGATAAACGTTTATTCTTCAGCCTGTTGGCCTTGAAAAATTGACTTGCTTACACCACCATGTTTTACAAAATTTTTTTATTTTATTTTATTTTTATTTTTTTTTACATAAAATTCTTAACTCTACCATCAGTCCATCCTTTATACATTATCATCTATCCATACCCTATTACTATGACCGCTCACTCGCTTGCTATGCCTTCCGCGCTTCGCCTCGCACGCATTTTCCTACGTTTCGCCAGCCTCGCATCGCCAAACTCTGCCTCCGCGGTTCCTACCAATCTCTTATCTCCTATGCCTTATTTAGTATTCCTAATCTACTATTTCCATTATTTACATCTTTCTTACACATAGTTCTTTTCCTTTTTACATAACTATCTCCATTCCTTCTCCTCCTTCCTTCTTTTCTCCTCCATCTTTCCCAACACCCCCTTTGCCCATGCAATCGCCCTTTTCTCCCCTTTTCCATGCAGTATTATTTCCATGCTAATTCCACTCCTTTCCAACTCCTCGCATTCTTCCAACCAGTGTTCCACCTTTGCATACCCCTTTCCACACAACTCGCACATCCTCTTCTCCTGCGGCAGCCAGAACCTGTTAGCGCCCTCCATGCTTCCACATCTCATTCTCGCTATTCTTTCCTGGCTTCCTTTTTCTTCTTTCTCACACAAATACTGCGCTCTCTCCATTGGAATAACCAACCCATATTTCTCATTATACCTTGACTCTCTCATCCTCTCCTCCCCCTCTGCCTCCTCTTTCTCCATGCCGTTCCTCTTAACCATCTCTTACACCTTTCTCCCCTCCACGTGCCTTCTTCTCACTTCATCCTCATGCAAACCATTTTTTCGAAAAGATCTTTCCCTTTCATCCTCCATATTTCCCTCTCCTCTCCTGTTCTCCTTCTCCCACCAACATTCCCTCACCAGCCTACTTCCCCCTTCTTCCATGAATTTCTCCTCATACTTACACGCCCAAGTACCCGTTAAAATCCCCAGACTCGTTCTCCCTGTCTCCCTTCTCACAAAACAACAAGGTTTACTCTTATCCAACCCCAGTGTCCATCTGATATACCTTTCCTGAACCCTATTTACCTCCCCGTTTTCCTTCCAACGCCATACTTCTACTCCATACAGAAGCACGCTTATAACCAGGGAGTCAAACAGCTTGATTCTTCTTTCAAAGTCATCTGCAAACAATTTCTTTCCCAATCCCGACACCTGCCTCATCATAAAATTTGCCCGCCTTACCCTCTCCTTTATATGCCCATTCACCCCTCCGTTCCTCCGGATAGGAACCCCAGGTACGCAAACTCTTTCACCTCCTGCACCACCTTCCCTCTTCATTTCCAATCCCCCCCTATCCATCCAGAAACCCTCTGAAATCGTGTCCCCTCCTCTCACCCTATCTTTCGTCTCCTTATACACCTCTCTTACCCTTTCGATCAGACCTTTCTCTACTCCCCTCTCGTCCATCGTCTTCCATAACCTCTCGCGATCCACCGATGGAAAAGCACCTTTTAGATCTACGAAGAAAGCGTACACTTTCGACTGCTTCTTTACTATTTTCCTATCCACTACGTGCTGCAAAATATAAATATTCTCTATAGTGCTCCTACCTGCTCTGAATCCCGCCTGCGTCTCCGGCAATATGCTTTTCCCCTCGACATCCTTCCGTAGCCTCTCTGCTAATACCATTGCGTACATTTGTACGCTGTGTTCATCAATGTGATTCCTCTCTAATTCTCCCTCTTATCTCTATCCCCCTTCTTGTACAGCGGCACTATCAGCCCCTCCTGCCACTTTCCTGGAAATCCCTTACCCCTCTATACCTTCTTAACTACCTCTTTAAGCCTGTCTCTAACAGATGGTGTACCAAAAATCCACGCTTTGTTCTGCACCCCGTCCAAACCTGAAGCCTTCGACCTTTTTAATTTTCTCATTTGCAACTCTATCTCCTCGTCACTTACCTCTGACCCTCCCTCCTCTCTTGTTCTTCTACTTCCCTCATCTACCTTTCGTTCGTCTGAGCCCTGTAATGCGTCTTTGAAGAACTCCCTCCATTCCTCACTTCCTATCTTCTCACTTATCCCCTCCCTGCGCTTTCTAAACCTATTTATTATCTTCCACACGTCCTCCTCGGTCTTAACACTCCTCACCTCCTCTTTCAATTCCTTCTCTCTTCCTTGCTCTTTTCTTTTACACAATAACCTAAACTCTTTCCTTATCTCCACGTACTCTTCCCTCTTCGCGATTCCATCATTCCACTTCTTGTACTTCCTTCTCACCTTTCTATTCATCTTTTTACATTCCCTATCCCACCACGGATTCAACATTCCTTTCTTCTTTCTTCTAAATCTTTTCTTTTGCACACGCCCTGTCACCTTGACTTTCAGATCCCCGTATATCTCGTCCACCGACTCCCCTTCAAAAGTCACTTCCCCTAGCTGCTCCTGGTACTTTTTTATCGCCTCTCCCGTCCATATATCTCTATCACCAATTGGTACTTCTTCTTCCCCCTGCTTTTCACAGCCCTTTCCTCTTATCTACAAGATAAAAGGCTGATGGTCTGATTCTATCCTCCCTTCTACTGCGAATCCCTCTGTCTCCTCCCATCCACGCATATTCATGACCACATAGTCTATCACCGATGCTCCAACCTTACTAACATACGTGTACTCTCCCTCTCGATCCCCTGCTATTCCTGACCACCCACCCTCTATCCACCATCCAGTCTCTCAAAATCTCTCTCTCCTTATTAAAACACGTGTCCTTCGATCTCCTATCCCAGCTTTCCCCATCCCTGTAGAGACTTCCTTCCCTCCCCATTCTCGCATTAAAATCCTCTCTCAGTACCACCATTCCCTCCTCCCTTTTACCTATTACAGCCTCCACCCTTTCTTTGATCCTTTCCATCCCATCCCATCCTTATTGTACACAGTCACAAACTTGCATGTCATTCCTTCTATCTTTAGGGACCTCATTTGGACCCCTTGAACATTTTATTTTATATTTTCAAATTTTGACAATATGACAACTCTGACAAATTTGTTTTTATCGGAAAAAATAAAGAGGATAAATTGTTCCTCTTTTTACGTGCTACAGTTCATTGTACTTGTTATTCTAAAGTCTTGGAAAAAAAGTCCAAAATTTTTTTTAATGCTCCCTCTCTTTTATTTTTCATCCAAAATAGCTGGCCAAATAACTTGAATTATCTTTCTAGTTCCTCAAAATGTGTGCCGAAGGGAAATCCAATCCGATTAGTCCTCCAAAAGTTATGGAGTATACAAACGACGACGACGACAACAGACAGACAGACATCAACCTAAAAACTGCTTTTCCGGAATCAGGAGGTCTCAAAAAGGTGAGAGTTCTTAAATCCTGCGAAAGTCGATTTTCAAATAAAGACAATACCTTCTTATTATGATGAGAATGTAAAAATCCGATCATATTAGCATTCTACGATAATCGCACGGCGAATTTTCGACAGCGTAGACATTTTTTTGATTAAAAGTTTTTGATAATCGGAAAATCGGAATTGGGTCATAATGCGTAGCTCCTTCCCGACCTAAAAATAAAATTGAAAGTACTTTTGAGAAAGAACCAAAAATGTGTTCGGTCAAATCTCCACATCGTCTTTTCAACTGAGAAATATCATCTGCTTGGATTTGTGAATTTGAGAAAAATGTTAAACTGCAGTCACAATTAAGCGGTTTGGATACAGGGGCTGCACTCTTTTACTTTTTCCAATTTCTTCTAACTATAACAGACGCTTTATTGAAAGTTGATATAAGAACTTAAAAAATTACTTTTTTCGAGACGAATCAATTGACATATTTATTAATATATTTCATTTAAAAATGAGGTAGGTATCAGACACATAATTCGAAATTATGCACGAACTTAAAAAATTTTACTAGTTCGAGAAAAATCGATTGGCGATTAAAATTATTGAGGAAACATTCATTTTCAAACATTAAAGTGTAACCATTACGAAGCTTCCTCCATAAAGAAGCAAACACATATGCTGACAGGATGCAAAGTGCTCGTAAAATTAGCATCATATAATCATAGATATAAAGTTGAAACAACCAAGGTCGTATTTACAGCTAGTTTACATACATCGTAATAAAAATAAATAGTGAAAGATGTTTTATACTGATCTGGACTAGTTTTTTTTTTTAATTAGAAAAATCGAACATGTCGAAGAAGAAAATTTTGTTCCTTCCAGCCAGGTATTTTATAACACATATATTTTGAGAAGGTATAACGTGAATTAATTGTTAGAAAATAGAAAACGAAAATTTTCAGAAAATAGAAATGCAGTGTGGAAGAGGAGCTTTTATAACCTGACCGAATAAACTAGCGGTTTACTCGTAAAACAAGGACTTGAAATAAATCTCGTGGAAGCGTTCTTCCTGGCCGAGTTGTCAGCTGTCCGCAGCTGAAATGCATCGGAAGCTGCTTTTCATACGTGAAATTATTTACATTCATATGAAAAGAAGTAAATATTCAAAATTTATCGATTTAATACGGCGAACTATACCTCGATCTGTACTTGACGAATTCATCCATTTTATCGATATATATATTCACGAGTAGTTCAGCGAGATTAGTGACTCAATTCAAATTTAGTATAATAAAAGGCAGTAAGCTGAAGGCTATCCATGAAAATATAGCTATTCGAATATATATTCATCAGTTTCAGAAAGAAAAAAACGTAATTAACCATTGTCAGAGGTAAAATATAAACCGCAGATTTGAAAATCAATTCAGAATAATAATGTGATCATCTCTCCCTTGGATTCCAGACATGCAATTACTGATGTTGTGCTGCGTAGCTTTTTTCGAAACATCCAAGTTGTTTCTGCTACTTTAGAGACACTTGGTCTAAATAGACTCGACCTTAATTCCCTTCATGCATCTTCTAGTTCTTACAAACTCGGATGAACAAGTTGATTCAGAAAGAAAGAAAAACGAATTACTAATAATCCGTTTCCTACATCCAAATTTAACATAAGAAATGGCTTGTTCACAAACGTCCAATTCCATCGGTGTACACATATATTTTATTCAGCGAACAGTTCATCGGAGCAAAAGAATGCATTTTACATCAAATAATTGGAGTGGTATTTCATTCAATCAATATTTCACGCAGTAATTCTTACTGCTGTAAATAATGATGTAGAAGATTTCACATAATATTATACTGCATGATATAAACAGTAAAACGCACCCATTTCGTTTCAAGCTCAACATTTTCAATCAGTGAGAGTTTCTATTTCAAATCGTGATCTTGCCTAATAGCTAGTAAACGTCAGCTTTTTTAAATATAAATAGTTTTATTACTCCATATAAAAGGGAAGAAAAACTTATAAAGTCGCATTATAATTCAGAATGAAAGTATTCACAATGAAAAAATTTTCACTTTTAGCCTGTGAAGCTTTCAAAATCTTGATGGAACGAGTGGAGTTAGGTAAAATTGCGATTGCGTTGCTTTTTACTTTGACACCGTCCTGCATTGAGCAATTTTTCACTTTCCCTAAATATTGATATTGAGGAAGCGGCATTTAAATCTTGTAAGATTTCCAGTATAGACTTTAACTAATAACAGTGGAATTCCCAATCAAGTACTTCCATTTTCATGCTTAAATAGCAACTGTTCTAGAAAACAGTTGGCTCCTGAACTCGTGAAATCGAAGTTTCACCAAAAAAATAGAACTTTGAACAAACTAGTTA
>WSXT02169128.1:0-23271 GCA_011762715.2 Neuroterus valhalla | reverse complement strand
GAGGCTAACACAGATGATTGATAGAGAAAAGTTGTTCATCGAATTTCTAGAAAAACTAGACAGCATTTGAAAAAAATCAGGCAACAAAACTTCTCCACCGTTTCGGACAAACTTTGATCGAGTGCGCAGCATGAGACACGCGATGAGAATGTATTCGTTAAGGCCGAAGAAGCTTTAACAAAAGAGAATTCACACCCATCAAATTAAAGAAGTCGACATTTCGCTTTTGAGTTTCACAAGCTTTTTATACAAGTGTAGGGAGGTACAAAGGCCGAGCGCGTAGCGCGAGGTAAATACATAACCGAGCGCGGAGCGCGAGGTGAGTTTACCATCTAGCGCGAAGCGCGAGATTCGAAAGCCGCGCGCCCTAGGCGCGCTCAAACTTGCGAGCGAAGCGAACCGCGTGCGTAGCGCGCGATGAGAATGTGCCCGCGCAGCGGGCAGATCCTTTTTTTATAAAATTAATCAAAAATATAGGACGCCAATTTTCAATGATCAAGTAAAATTCTTCCGACGATAGCAAGTAATTTCAAAACAAAACAATCTGACAATCTTACCATTTTTTTTTCTTGTAACTACCTCCGTGCATGGAGTCTGGCAATGCCAAACGAAGAAAATAATTTTACGAAGATAAATAAAATTAAATAATTGTATTTTTCTTCGCTCTTGGCATTAACATAAAAGTTTTAACAAATCAAGATTTTTTATCCAGGTCACATAAATCTTATTGAATATTTGTTTCTACTCTCTGCCTTTCAGGGGTTTGAGAGTCTTTACATTACACCTCTCCTCTATTTTAACTAACACAGTAAAAACAAAGTGTGATTAAAAAACTCAATCCAGGGTACCCGTAACCTGCAACGAAAATTACCCTCGGTAGTGTCCGTATGACCAAGTTAGGCAAGGTGTGATACGCCGACGACTTGGGGTAGAAAATTATATTTTGACGAATTTGCCCATCATACGTCATAGTCCCGAGACATTGCAAGGTGCGTTATTTGCGCCTTGTAATATTAGGCTACAACTCCATACATGCAGGTAGTCTGGATGCATGAAACGCAGTCGATCTTTTCACGTGTACTATCCAGGGTGTAATACAGATCAGGCCTGCATTTGTGACGTCATCTAGTATCCGGAGTATGATACAGATCAGCGTCTTTCGGCCCTTGTATTGAGTGGGAATAATTCAATCGCCATCTTGGTTCCGAAACCTATGAGAAAAAGAATGACATACTACCGCATACCTTTTATCCACGAGGGTGAAGCTGGCTTAGGAACTTCCGGTAACAAACATTTCCTTCAATGCCAGGAGTTTCTGGAGTTCTGTCTAGTGATATTTAATTCGTTAAGATTGAGTTTTTAGTGAATGTTTCTATTTTCAGATTGCTAGTACTGAAAATACACTGGAGCAAAAGTTAGTGGCATGAACGTCATAAACATACGTTCTGTATAATCAGGGGGTTTCAACTCTCATAAGGCTACGTGTAACACAAAATTTTAGTGGCGCCCTCCCGTTGAACTAGCTACTCCTCCTTACTCCACCGTCCCACCACTGCCCAACTCCGTACTGCATCGCCCCACCACCGTACTCTACTCCCACGTGATACGGGCTACCTGTGAGCAGCTGTGAGGTGTGAGGAGAAGCATGATTCCGCCGGAGTTGGAACCCCCTGTGTATAATCACCAATGATGGAATTGGATCATTCATTGAGTGATCATAATATTTACGTCAACTCAATTATATTTAAGGGACGCAACCTTCTAAATATAATTACCATAATTCTGAAATATGATAAATGGATAAATGCAATATTTATTTTCATTTCTAGGTTGTGCAACTTACGAATGAACTTTGGTCACCAAGAGGTTATAGGGGGAGGATAGGACCGGCTGGACTGGAATTAAATTTAGCGAGGAGTCACAATAGTGCATAATTGTTCCATGAGCCGCCATATTGCTGAAATTTGTTTCCAGTTTTTAACGAAGAGCTTCGCCCCCGTGCTTTGATCCTTACTTGGCGCATAGGTTATGGAACCGAGAAAGCTGCTAGCATATTCCCACCCAATACAGAGCCCTTCTTCCACATAATTCAATTAACGCGCCATCTATACTTCAAAGACCATGGCATAAATTCTAAATAGCATCTGTCAAAAATACCCCACACAGTTGACTTGTCGAACCCAATTGCCAAGGTAAAGTAAACATCGTTCAGATTTGACCTGCAACAAAATTTACCCCCAAATTTTCAGTGTGAACCTCTCCAGATTGGGAGGCGGGAATCGAACCCACAACCAGATGGACTGGGTCCAAAGCTTACGCCTCATTCCCCACGACCAACTAACCACCCATATCAATCTTACTGGAATTCTTGCTGAAATTTCCCTCGAAAGAAATTCAGAATCGGTTGATAATTGCCAGGTGCGAGTCATTTTGGACCTCGTTTTTGGAAACTATGAGTTTTATGCACACGAGTAGATAAACCAAATATGTGCCATAAAGGCCATTATTATGTTCAACAATTATGATTTACCTCAAACTTTCCCATACACTTTCCCCAAATGAAGAATCAAAATTATGCTTAAATAAATTCGATGAATTCTGATGGATCATTTTTCTCTAAAGGGAAGAAAATATCACTTCATCACATGGTAGATGGATATCACGAATTATTAAACCATCTAGAATACTGTTTCATATTTTTGGTACTGTGAACGTCGGGCCAGTGATGGATGAGCAGAGTGAAGAAGATTGATAGTTTTGTTTCCATTTTTAGTTGGAAATAGCGTTATTAAACGCGTGATGAATACTTTATGGTGAATTTCTTTTTTGTAGCATGAGGCAGAACTTTTTTGTTGATTTTGAGTCAAGATTTGGTCTATTTTCGAAAAAATTTCTCCCTTCGATCTACTTTTAAATTGAAAAAATTCAGATTCATGAACTCATATTTCTCTGAATAGAATGAGACGAGGCAGTGCAGGACGAGATGCAAAAAATTTTATTCAAAATATAGGGGAAGGTTGCCATGGTTGGACGTAGTTTCGACCTAAGTCCACGTCTTTTGTTGAATAAATAATTTTTGCCTATGAAGTAAAGGTTGGACCACCTTCAAAAACTGATGAAAAAATGTCTCATGAATAAGGGCAATGAACTACCTTAATTTGCGATTAATTTCTCACAATTTCACATAAAAATAACGTAGGAAAATCATCAAAGATCATATTCCTTCTCGCTTTTTCGCTCATATCTATCTGCAATTCTTGCTGTAAATTACGTCAATCAGAATTAGTTTTTTTGCTCAAATTCAGGATTCCTACACTGTCAAACAATGTTATTTTCATAATTATATTGGAATATATTCATTTGAAAGGGGAAAAAAAGGAAACAATGCGTCGTCGGACCTTTACGACAAAATTGGTCCAACTTTGACAACATGCATCATTTTACATTGAGACACACCACAGCAAAACAAATTATGATACGGAGCAACCCGTATAATACGTTTATAATTGTGGAGTGCATAACAGAAAATTCTTACTTAAGGGGTTCCATGATTTGGATACAACTTTTTCAACTTTTTGAGAGAAAATTAGAAAATGTTCAGCCCTCTTGGTGATGTAACCGCCATACAAAAGTCTAATACTACCTTTAGTAGTATTTGCACGCTAGCTCATAGGTGTCGCTAGATAAATAAGAAAAGAAAACCCGATGGTTCAACCTTGACTGGTGTCCAACCTTGACAACCTCCTTCTACAAAATCCTCCAAAAATCGGAAACACATCATGGTGGGAGGATTTTTCGGAAGTATTATTTCTTGATATGATAATATTTAAGACAAAAACCACCAAAATGCCAATTTAATCTAAGTGTAAGTCAGTTCAATCTAATTCAATCTAATCTAAGTTGAATGTGTACAAAAATTCCTCTTTCCTCTATGCAATTCTTTCGATTCTTTTCTCCTCCCATCATCTCATTTTCCCTCCATCACTCCTCCTGCTTTCTCCCCTCCCTCATACTGTCATCCATCCCTCCCGACAATTCTCTGCTCTCCATAAGTAAGTAGCGGCAGTGGAAGGTAGTAACAGGAAGAAAGGAGAAAGTTAGAGTTGACAGATGTTAAGGATAACTGGAGGGAGAGGAGATTCGATGAGGGATTATGATAGATGGTGGCTTGGTGAAAACAGAGGTGAGCAGGGAAGTTGGTGGGAATTACAGAAGAGTAAGGATATGTGGGCTACGAGAACTCGTTCCGTAGGCCCATTTTGACTACTTCCAACTTATTTTTTAGGGTTTCTTAGCCCTTAACAGAAATATTGTGGTTGCGCTCGAGTATCCTTTTGCCGTTTCACAAATAGAGACTTTTTGAAAATGAGAGGATTGGAGTAGATGGGAGGAATGAGGAGTAGAAGGAAGAAAGTAAGTTTTTTTTAGGGCACAGAAAAGGAAGGGGAAGAAGAACGAAAGAAGAAAAGGGGGAATGTGAGAAAAGGAGAGGAGATGAGGGAAAGACGAGAAATGAGGATAAGTGAGAAACATGAGTAGGGTGGTTACGGAAGTGATAGTAGTGGATTGAAAACTTAGAAGTGATGTGGAAATAAGGACAGTTGAGGGTAGGTGAAAGTCAATAAAAATAGGGTTGATGAAGGGAGAAAGGAAATGAGGACCATTTTAGGGAAGCACGGGGAGAGAGATGAGAAAGGAAAAATATGAACGACTTCCTTTGGCCACAAAAGTTCATTTTGTAAGCAACTGACACCTGCATTTGATGATTTTCAATTAACTGGGAACACTCATATGCGCATATTGACTATTCTCTCTAGTTTTCTATGTTTTTATAGTTCCGATCAGAAACCTTCATGGACTTATTCAAGCGTCCCTTCGTTATATAAAAAATGAGAAAAGATAAAAGAGTAGGCGAATTAGGGGAAGTCAGAGGAAACAACGCGCGAATAGGGAATAAGGAGCAGTAGAGAGAAATGAAGTATGGTTAAATTAAAAGGAATGAGGAGCAGCAAGAAAAAATTAGTGAAAACAGAAGGAGATAAGGGTCAGCGTGAAGTGAGAAGAAACAAGTAAAAGGAGTGGGGGAGTAAGGGAAGTGGATAAAGGAGCAGAGAGTGAAGTGGACATGAGGGTTGGTCAGAGATGGTGGCAAGAGCAGTGGTAAATGGGAGGAAGGGAAGGTAATGAGAATAAGAAAGATAGATTGTTCGATCGAGTTTACATCTGTCGTATAAATAGCAAAAGTGAGGAAGTTTAGGTAGAAGGAAATGGGATGATGCAAAGTAAATGTACATTAATGGTTAGCGAAATTTAGGATGAGAAGTGAAAAATCGAGAAAATGGGGTTGAATTTGAGACTTGGAAGAAGGTGAAAATTATTAGAATGAAGTGAATGAAGAAGAATGGTCAGATAGAGGAACAAAAGAAAATGAGGGGAAATGAGGGTAGGTAAGAAGCGATAAGAAGATGAGAGGAGGACGTGTGTAGGGAGAATGAGAAGAAGTTCAGGAAAGTATTTTTGAAATATAAAAAAAGTTTTGAAGGTTCAAAATTTGGAAAAAGGAAACTTCAGAAAGTAGCTGAGCAAGTAGCTTTTCTTAAACTTAAATAAGGCAACTGGCTCATGAAATAATGTATCAAAATGGTCACGCGAAAAATTTTGTGGTCGCATGTTGACTCTTTCCACTAATTTTTCAGGGCTCTTTAGCTTTGTTCGAAAACTATCATGGTTTTAGTCGAGTGCCCGTCCGTCGCACAAAGAAGTAAAAATGACGGGTAATCAGAGGAAGTAAGGTTACATGAGAAAAATGAAAAAAATGAAAAAATGAAATGAGAGGTGGTCAGAAGATAAGAGGGCATAAGGAGAAGTGAAGTGATAAGGAAGAGTGAAAAGGATAGGTGGAGAACAGACAATAGAGGATTAGGGTGAGATAGGTCAATAAGGGAAAATGAAGTCAGGTGAGGGGTGATGAAAAGATGGATGGGCGATGCGGAAAAGAAAACAGGAAAGTGTAAGAAGAGGTTCAGAAAGTTATCCCCAGAAAGTGAAAAAAGTTCTTATAAGAAGAAAATGGCAAAAAGGAGACTTTCCAAATTGACTTTTCAATCTTGTTTTCCTTAAACCAAGATCAGATATAATCGGTGATCTTTTTAAAAATGGGGCATAAACAATATGAGTTTTGAGGAGTTTCATATTTTGGATACTGTTTGAAATAGAAATCAAATACATTTTTGGAGGCGAATGTCAACTGTTTATGTATAAAAGGGTGTAGTGACGATAAAGTATCGTAAGTTTAGGCAAATGAGAAATTAGAAGTTGAGGGATGAGGTGGAAAGAAGAAAAATGAGTGAAGAAGAGTGGATGGGAAAGTGAAGAGAGATGGGGAAAAGAGGAAAAAAGAGATAGTATTATGAAAATGAGAAGATCGAAGAGAGATGCAAAGAAGATAAATAAGTCAAGATAAGGATTATTGAGTAAAAGAGAATAGTGAGAAAAGTATATGATGATAGGAAAATGAGTGTAGGTATAAGGAAATTAAAATATGAGAAAGAAATGCGAAAGGTGAAATGAGAAGTAAGAGAAAGTTCGGAAAGTTATTTCCCAAAAGTTTGAGAAGTTTCGAACAATAAATATTTGGAAAAAGGGAACTCTTTAAATTCACTAAGCGATGTTATTTTCCTGAGAGTAGGAAGAAGCAAGGAGTTTATAAATTTGTACGGAACAGATCGTTTTACTGATATTTTAACGACTTTGCGAGCATTAATCAAAGGGGAGTTGAGCTCGAGTGTTCTATGGCGGCACTTGAACTAAGTGGAAAAACCTCACAGATATGGAATGGTGGAAGGGAAGAGGTGGCAGAAGAAAAAGATGTGAAATAAATCCAGAAGATACGCTATAGTCACAGCCACCGTAACGGAGATCACCCTAATCATCCGAAAGACCCGCGATTTGCTCCCTTTCCTTTCTTTCCTTCCTATCTTTTCACTTTTTACATGTAACTACCACCGCTGCATTAAAAGAGAAGAGATAATTTAACAAAACTGGAATAATGCGATTTCAAATTTCACAGTTGAGAAAAAGTTTCACCTTCCCAAATGGCGAATATATAAACGCAAAATTTATTTTCCATCAATTTCTTCTCAGTTTATTATTCTTCAGGTTTTTCTGGTTTTTCGATTTCTGGAACACCTTCAATATTTGTATGCTCATAATTTTTGTTTCCCTTGGTAAGAAATTAATTTCTTGTTCGAAAATGCATCTTTTCGGTTGGAAACTCAATTAAATTCCCCTTCTTTGGTTCGAAATAAATAACTGGGTTGAATGTGGAACAACTTTGTTGTAAACTCATCCTTTAGTTGAGAGTTCAACATTTTGGTAAGGAATTTATCTTCCGTACTGAAGAGACATCTATCCGTTTACTGCGTCACTGCGCTGAGATTGCGGGGAAGCGTCTGTCAAACACTGGAAGTAACGGGATCAGTAAGTCAGACATATCGGCCAACAGCGTGACTGCGGTCCTCGCCTAATGGAGAGGGCTCTGGTGTCAAGCGTAGGCATACATGAGGTCGCAACGGAATCACTTAAGCGTCGAGGGCTCTGATGGTGCTCCCTCATGTTGAACGAAATAAGGATGACACACGGAGAGGAGTAAACCGTAATCGTTACTGCCAACTCCGTAACTGCTACGCGCGTTTCCGAGTATTAGATAAACAGTACCTGTTACTACGCTTACATGAACTTTGCTGCCTGCAGAGTATCTGTTCAACGCGAGACAGTAGAATGCAACGAAGTCATAGTTGCTACCAGGGCAGTATTGGTTACGTTCCCGACACTAATAGTTCCTGTTTAGCCCGTAACTATCACTGCATGCGTAGTTTTTTGCTTTATCTACGTTGTGTATCTATTTAGTATTATTTTTTCAATTTATTTGACGATACTTACATGTAAACATTGTATGAGAATAATTAAAAACTCATCTCAAAGGAACAGTTTGCTTATTAAACGCTGAAGGTTTGAAATAAATCAAAATAAGCTAGATATAAATATTATTTACTGAAAAAAAATTATTTGAAAACCTGCTTAAGACCAGGCGGAAGGAGTGAAACTTATCTGTCGAATTTAAATATGACGCAACAATTAGGAGAAAATTAATATAGTTTGTGAGGCGAAAAGTGAAGAAATCTCAAATCAAAAATTAAAACTCGGAACTACGAAACTAACCTCAAAAGTCTTCAAGTTGAAACTCGGAACCCGGAACGACGATCAGCTGATCCTCTCCTCCAATTTATGCAGTTTCTCAAGAAATGCATTAGATTCAATGAGTAACGTGCAAGGTCAAAGTTCAAGTGGAAAACCATTAAATTTTAGTGGAACTAAAATTTTGTCAGCTATGAGGCATCAAATTTCATTGCACTACTCATCAAATTTCATTGCACTTCTACTACCGCACTTACCGGGGCGATTCGGGTATTAGCAGTAACTATTACTGTCAGCGGAGCAACGGTTGCTGCAAAACGTTTTCAGGTGGCGCGCAGTAACTGTTACGGTGTGCCCAGAAAAGTTCCTTTGCTGGCAGTAGCAGTTACGGTTTATCTACAATCCGTTCTTCATTCTTAACTGTTGGCAGTAGAGAGCGGTTTCAGTCAGTAGGAATCTGGCACTAGTCAACACCCAAATTGGTGTCATGCACGCTTTCCCCTCCTACTCTAAAAAAAATCCTACCACTCTAAGATTTCGCAAAAACTACATTCCACTCAGACCAATCCTCAATTCAATGAAATCACCAACTTAGAACCCAGCCCGCTTCCTCACCGAAGAACTGAATCCTTTACAGGAAACTTTAGCGCTTACGTCCAAAACTCTCTTGACTTTTTCTGGAAAAGACGCAACAAATTCACATCGAACCCTAAGATGTTCTTGTAAGTTTCGACGGTGTATTTCTCTCTGCGAAAGTACCGATCCCTGATACGGTCGATATTATTGAATAATAGAACACTATCTCAACAATACTTTATGCTCTTTTAATAACATATTCTACGAACAACCTTCAGGAGCAGCAATAATATTCCCAATCTTACCTGTAATGGCTAACATCCTTATACAACATCTGGAAACCTTAATCTCCAATCAAACAAAGCTTAAGCTGGAATTCTGGTGCTTTTATATTGACGACACTTTTGTCATCTAGAGACATGACTAGATGAACTCTACGAGTTCTATGATTTCATCAATCGATTATACCTTTATATCAAGCTCGCCATGGAAATCAAACAAAACAGAAAATTGCCTTCCTTGGATATACTAGTTCACAAACTATCTGATAACACAGTAGGATGAAGAGTTTACAGAAAAGTCACTTGTACTCACATGCCTCTCCACTCGACCACCCATCTCAAAAACAATCTTTCATCAACATTGTTTTATACAGCACTGTCTCGATAATAGATCAAGATAACTGACAGAAAGAATTACAGCAAAAACTATGAAGTTGGCCACCCTTGTAGCCAGAAAACCCTTCTCAGTTGCACTTGTTCAACGAAACCAAAAAACTTGCATTGATTTTATTAGGATCATCCTCAGATGACCAACGTTCCTCAGGACGACAGGAACATTCTTCAGAACTAAAAATAAGCGCCTTCACAAAAGGTACAAAATGAGGGATGATAAATGATTTGACAGTTGGATTTAAGAAAGAAGTCTTGGACTTTCTGGATAAAGTTGTTAGTCAACGGAAAACGGCTGAAGAGTTCTTTGAAGCAAAATCAACCGTTTAAAACATCGGTAAGAACAGGTATGAGATCTTGAGAGCCTGGAATAAAAACCTGCAGCAGTGAGAGAAAACGAAATCAACGTAAAACTGAAAATGGAGACATTAACAACATGGTTTTTGAGTTGCTTCATGAATGCTGTTCATAAAAATTTAGTCAGTGGGCCTTAGCTTAAGAAGAAAGCTAAAGTGATAGCAAAAAGTCTAATTGGTAAAGAAAAATTTTAAGCCAGCAATGGTTGGTTGGAATCTTCTCAAAGATAATAGAAGATAAACTCTGGATTTTCTGAGGCGAATCAGAAGCCGTAAATTTAGAAGTAGCAGAAAAAGCGAAGTGATAATTGTCGAATTTATCAAAGGAATACGCCCGAGAACATCAATCCGACGCAGATAAATCTGCGTTACCTTATAGACTTATGCCAAGAAGTGCTTCGAAGTCTTTGGTCACTGTAAACGCTGAAAGACCTCGTTCAAGGCAAATTCAGTTGATTCCAAACAACTTTCCCGTTACCAAACGTTTCAGTCACAAGGTTTAGATGAACGGAAATCTTTTTAGAGAAAAGAGCACAATTTGTAATCTACAAATGAAAGAGTCAAAAGGGGAAATTATGCTACTTGTTGATAATAACACTAGACAAAACTGAACAAAAATAAGGAGCAATTTTACAGTGGAATTCCTCTCACCGTATCTTCCTTTGAAAGTTGAACTGTTAGAACAAGGAATAAGACGAGCTGTCGGAACTTGGTATTTAAAAAAATTCTTCAGCATCTCATCGCTATTGCTTGAGATGCGAAACAGGATCCCAGTCTCACGAATCAATTTTATTCTTTATACGGTTCGTTGAGTAAACAATGTCTAGCATGAAATTTGAGGAGTAATCATTAGCAAATGTTTTCAGCGTTCAGGTTTTAAAGAACGAGCAGAGGGTGTTGATGAAGAAGCTGGTTCAACTGAGGTGATAACTTCTTCTCCTTCTGAAATTGCAAATGTCATACTTTTGATTGATGAGACTGAGAATGCTGATTCCACGTCGATTCTTCCTGTAGGCATACCTACTACACCTAAGGAAATTTTGGAAACAATTTCATGGCAAAATGATAACTTGGATGCCAAATGTCATGATAGTGACAACGACGACACAGTGAATGACAACATTACGCCACTTCAATATCATTGACATGTTGGTCACTTGCCTGACTCGGTCATGATTTGACGGAACATATAAGAAGAATCCTTCGGAACCACCATATCCAAACCATATTCAAAACGTCCACGAAAAAAGAACAACTGCCAAAGAACCTTAAATACAAATACCCACCTTCCAGTGATCAGGGAGTATATAAAATCGCTTGCTCTTGTGGCGACTTCTGCCCTGCTAAAAATTCCGGGCAAATTTCGGACGAATTCCAGATTCGAGAAATCGTCCAAAAGTGTTCATTTCGAGGTACGTTTTTGTCACGGGAATTCTGTCCGGTCGTGTCCGAAATTTGGCCGGCTGAAGTAGCGCGAAATCAAGCCCGAACATCTCCCGAAAGAATCCAAAAGTTGTACGGTCGGATGGATTCGATAAATCTAGATTAGATCGGGTAGTGTCCGGATTTTATACGGTCTGACAGAATCGATCAATCCGAATGGTATCCGACCGTATTTGTATTTCGTACGGTTTGACGGAATCGATCAATCCAAATTGTGTCCGTTCATGTCCGTTTTTGGACGGTTTTCCAGATGGGATGAATCCTGATTGTGTCCGGTCGAATAAGTGTTTTGTACGGACCGATTTCGGATGGAGCCGGACTAATCTCGGAGTCTATGTTTTCGAACGGACAAATTTCGGATTTAATCGGACCACTCTCCGTTTTCACTTTAACAAAAAGAATCTCAGGTTCTGTATTCCAGGACGATTCTAGATAGAGCCGGACTATTTTTGGAATCAAGGTTTTTGACCACACAGATTTCGGATTCGATTGGACCACTTCCTGTTTTCACTTCAACAAAAATAATTTCAGGTTCTTAACTCTGGACTCATTTATGATGAAAGCGGACTCTTTCGGAGTTGAATTTCATTGTCCGGACAGACTCCAGACTCAGCCAGCTAAATACCTTATTTGTTTCATACAGTTTTCGGATTAGATCGGACAGGTTCCGGAAAAAATTCTCGAATCGAATTGATTTCGGATGAGTTCGGATCAATTCCGGAATCCGCAATTTTTAGCAGGGTGTATTGAAGGATCCGAGAGGGCCGTGAGTCAACGTTTATAGAAACTTAGGAGCGGAGTCAGACTGAAATATTTTACGCAATCAGCACTAGCTAAGTATCATAAAGGAACGGGGAAGAGCATTTGATTTGAAAAAACAACCGTTATTGCGAATAAAGACCATTTTTTCCCTGAATACATATAAATCTCTCCCAATCACTATATCTCTGCCCCATAGCCTAAAACTAGCCACGCTGGCGTATAGAGCTACTATATTTCGCCTCTTTCAAATTTCTACGGAGCTTTCTTTCCTATCCTCCATATCTGTTCTAATAACTTATGCTGCTTTTCAATCCTTTCCTGAAACGTGCTTCATTTTCTATATTCTTTTGCAAGAGGAAACCAAGATATTCGAAGTTCTCTAACTTTTCACCTTCGCATCTCGCTATCAATTTTTTATGTCTTGGTCGTCCCTTTCTCATTATAACACTAGTAGTTTGTATAATTAACTTTTTTGAAACCGACATCAAAAACACAATGATGAAATTTAATGAATCGCAGTGACCAGAAAAGTCACGTGTATTTGGAGGTTATGTTCAATTCTCGTCAAAAAAAGTAAAACCGTCAATAGTTATATATTTATTACACAATTTTCCCTTCATTATCCATAATGGAATAATGTTAGCCAAAGGAAATCTACTAAATAAATATTATTTTTGGTCAAAGATGATTTTATAAATAAGAAATTGATAATGAAATCACTAAATGCATGCCAATATCAATATTCTGGGTGAAACATCAATCTTCTTATTTAGAAATGCATCTGTTCGGTTAGAAAAAATTGATTTATTCAGCATTTTTCACAAGTTATAAATATACAAAACATATATAACCTGTAACCTGCAACTAAATCTATGATTAAAGACTCAAAATATATAACAAAAAAAAAAGTAAGAGTGGCCAGTTGGTCGTGGGTACAAGTACCCGACCCTGCTAAAAATTTCGGACAAGTTTTGGCCAAATTTTGGATTCCAGAATTCGCCCGAATTTGTCAGAAAAGTCATCTGTTTTCTGTCCTTTGGATTCTATCCGGAAGTGTCCGCAATTTGTCTGACGGAAGGAGCACGAAATTCAATCTGGTTTCTATCCGGGAGAATCCGAAAGTTTTCCGGTGTGACGGATTCAATCAATCAGGAAAGAATCCGTTTCAGTCCGTATTTTGCACGATGAAACGGATGGTATTAATCCGGATTGTGTCCAGTCATGTCCGTGTTTTGTGCGGTCTTCCGGATGTGATTATTCCGGAATGTGTTCGGTCAAGTCCGTGTTTTGAACGGTCTGAAGAATATAAACAATCCGGAACGTGCCCGTTCGGGTCCGCGTTTTGTACGTTCTTCTGGATGTGAATTATCCGGATTGTGTCCATTCGAGTCCGTGTTCTGTAAGATCTGAGGAATCCGAACAATCCGGATTGTGTCCGTTCGGATCCATGTTTTGTACGATCTTCTGGATGCGGTTGATCCGGTCTGCGTTCGGTCGAGTCCGTGTTTAATACGGTCTAAAGAATGTGATCAATACGAGTTGTGTCTAGTCATTTCCGTGTTTTTTACGGTCTTCCGGATGTGAATAATCCGGATTGTGTCCAGTCGAGTCCGTGTTTTGTACGATATGACGAATTCGATCAGCCCGGATTATATCTGCTTCTTGTACGGATTCTTCTTGTCCTCCAGATGTGAATGATCCGGATTGTTTCCGCTCCCGTCCATTTTTTGTACGGTCCTCCGAATATGAATAATCCGGATTGTGTCCGCTCTCGTCCGTATTTTGTACTTTCTTCCGGATATGATTATTTCGGGTTGTGTCCGATCGACTCCCTTATTGGTACGGTTTCTGGATATGATTAATCAGGTTTGTGTCCGGTCCAGTCCGTAGTTTGTACGGTCTGGAGGATTAATCGGACCACTTTCCGTTTTCACTTTACCGAAATATAACTCAAAGCTGCGGAATAATTTCGGATAAATGCGGACTATCACCGGAGTAAATGTTTTGACTGAACGGATTCCAGATTCATTCAGACGACCTTTCGTTTCTTACTTTAACAAAAATAATCTCAGGTTCTGAATTACGGACTGATTTCAGATAGAGCCAGACTATTTCTGGAGTCGATGTTTTTGGACGACAGGTTTCTGATTTAACCGGAACACTTTCCGTTTTCACCTTAACAAGAATAATCTCAGGTTCTGAATTCCGGACTAATGTCGGATAGAGCTGGACTGTTTTCGGAGTCGATGTTTTCAAACGTACTGATTTCTGACTTAATCGAATCACTCCCCGTTTTTACTTTAAGAAAAATAATTTCAGGACTCTTTCTGGAGTCGAATTTTATTGTCCGGAGAGACTTTGGACTCAGCCAGACAAATTTCTGACTCCTTCCGTACAGTTTTCGGATTAGATTGGACAGGTTTCGGAAAAAATTCTTGAATCAGATCGATTTCGAATGAGTTCGGATCAATTTCAGATTCCGACATTTTTAGCAGGGTAGCCTCTTAGCACAGCAAAATCTGGAATCAGAATTGCGTTGTAAAATATGCCAAAACAATCCGGATTTAGGTAAACTGATAGAAAATAAAGCATGTCAACAATCGCATCAAATATTAAATGAAGAAAAATATGTTTATATTTGATAAGACAATAGAAAATAGCGTTATAATTCTTCTTTTTAAAAAAAGTGGCTCTTGATTCGAGTTCGGAGCCACAGCTCTGACTCCGACTAAAAAAAGGTTGGACACCTCTGCTGTATAGCCTTTCATATATTATTTTTTCTAGAATTCAAGCAATACACTGGAACCTCAAACTTAATCTAGCTTTGGGCTTGGGTATCGACGGCCTTGGAAAGAGTTCGAGTGAGCTGAAACGTAAACAGTCAGGGCCGGATACACGCGGATAACTGTCGCCAACTGTAGCGCAGTTGCGAAAATCTATGCTAGGGTACTTCTGCCGACTTTCGATGCTAGTAGAGAATAGAGCGAGGAGAGCGCGCCTCTCCAAACCCCCCGCACCGTCTTGTCCACGAGCCATCCTCGATCTCATTTCGAAGAAGGAGCGAGTTTGGGTGGATTCAGTTCGAGGTTGCAGTGTATTTATATCAATAAAATTGGTCTATAGTTACAAACTTCATATTTATGACCAGCTTTATAAATTGGCACTCTTCCAGCAACTTTCAGCGAATCTGGCCAAATTGATTTCTCTATGCATATATTGAAAATGTGTGCCAAGACATCAGAGATGTACAGAAATGAACTTTTAAGTGTCAATAAATTAAAGTGATCCATTTCACCATTTTTTTTCATCTTATTAATTATTCTCTGTATTTCGCGGTAGTTAGTTGGTATTATGAAAAGAATTTTAGGGTTATATGTTGGAAAATTTAAATTTTCACTGTTCGGTTTCTTTTTGATATTGTTGCCTAGATTTTCACCTATTTCACAGTAATAGGAGTTAAAGTCTGTTACTTTTTCCTTTTTATCTCGCATTTTATAATTGTCGTTATCTGAAATGTATTTTATGTTATTATTAGTTTTCCTCTTCTTTCCTGCAATAATGCTAATTTTTTTGTAATTTATAAAGTATTTTTTCTCAGTTTTCTCCGGTCTAGGTGGTTTATTTATTTCTATGAAAAGTGGATAATGATCAGTAAAAGGAGTCAATATCTTAAAAGTTTTTGTTTGTATACTTTTGTCCCTTATAAATATGTTCTCAATGCATGATCCGGTTCCACTTTCATTCACTGGTCTAGTTACACCAATGGAACCAGGATAAAAACCTTTTTCAAGTAGATTTTTCCGAAAATCTTCACTAATATTATTTTGTTTAAAATATCAATGGTAAAGTCACCAATAATAAAATGGTTTCTGTAGTGTTTAGTATTATTTAAAAATTTGTTCAGGTTCATATTAAATTCAAGACATGACATATCATGAAATTTGTATAAAGCGGTTATTACCAGATTTATGTTATTATTTAAACAAATTTCACTATTTAATAGTTTTAAGTTACCGATTTGTAACATCTCTGTAGGCTCTTTGACACGATCATTTATATAAATAATAACGCCGTCCGATTTGTTCAGCTTACTTTCATTGTAGTAAGTTTCAAAGCCTTTTAGTTTATAAAAGTCAATATTACCAATATTCCATGAATCGGTGCATACTATAACATACGGTTTAATTTCTAATTTCTCAATAAGGATTTCAAGTTTACCAAAATTATGGTTAATACTACGAACATTTACGTATAAGAAGCGACTGTGTTCAAGGTTTTCATCCTTATTGAAAGATTTTATAGTGTGATCACACCTCCATGTTCGATAATGTTTAAAATACAAAATGCGAAAATGCTTGCTTAAAATAAATCTGTCAACTTGAAGATTTAAATATTCTGTTTGTCATTTATTATTTCATTTCGCAATTCATTTCTTTTGTTGGAATATCGAATATTCCATCAAAAATAATTTCCTTTCTTGGTTAAAGATTTTCTTTTATAAATGTAAATCAAAGTTTCCTGTTTTTGGTTGATAATTTATCTTTCTTAGTCGAAAATTTTCTTTTTTTGTTTGGAATTGGTCCCATTGCCTCTCTTAGTACATTTCAAATGTTTTCGATTAATTGTTAAAATCTTTCTCGATGGAAACATCAAATACTATATTTCAAGTGAAGAATTCATCTTTCTTGGTTGGAAATTCATCTATTTGATTCATGGTTGAAAATATTTCTGTCAGGTTGTCAATTTCACTTTTTCATAGAAAAGTAGATATTTGATTCAAATTTTTTTCCAACGAAAATTTTTTCTTGAATCATAATTATATGCTTCTGTTGAGAATTCGTCTATTTTGTTTTAAAATCTAAGGAATTATCCATTCTACTGCAAATTGAATTCTCCCCCCTTTAAAAAAAAATTAATTAGTTCAAAATCAATCTGTGTAGGTTGAAGATTCAATGATTCTCTAGAAAATTTGTCTCCTTTAGTTCAAGATTCATAAAATATATTAGAATCCATTCCATTATTTGATATTTGCTCGTTTCTAGTTTCATCGCGTGACGTTAAACTCCACTATGATACTTGAAACCCACATTAAAATTTTTATTCTGGTCTTGCATATATAATATATAGGTCGACATTAAAGTGATGAAGGGTCATTTCAGATTACTCCCTCGTGGCGAGGAATGATAATATTTTAGGACATTTGAACCATAATTCGTTTAATCTTCCTCGCAAAGAAGGATAATAATCATCATCGGATATTTTGTATAATTCCATGAACAAATTATACAAACAAATGCCCAGTTTGGCTATATAAAGGCATGAAGGATTTGTTTATCCTCCTAATTTTCCTCAAATTAAATCGCTTGTTATGCTAACTGATAAAAAATCATCATCCGGTATTTCTTCCAGATTTCATAAACAAATAATGTAATTTGGACATACAAAGGCAGGAGGAAATCATTTTTTCTCCTTATATTCCTTAAATTACGTCGCTAGTGATGCGTAATGATGGAGAATTATCATCTGACATTTGATATTAATTTTATAAACAATTTATATGAAAAAATGCCCAATGTGGACATTTAGAGGCGGAATTAGGAATTAAGATCCCGAAAAACACACAAACGTTTTCTGGAAAACCTAAAGCTTTTTATGATTTTTGGTAAGATAAACGTTTTTGAAACATTCAAAATAAATTTGGTAAACGTTTAAACATTTGTTTAGGAGAAAAGACACAGAAAAGTTGGAATTAGAAATAAGGGTGTGGTCTAAATACCATTAAGAGTATATGAGCTGCTAAAAAAAATTTTTTTTTTATCTAACGTTCTTCAAATCTTCTGAGAACGTTTCTTGAATGTTCACCAAACCTTTTCAAAACGTTTTATTCAGTCAAAGTAAAAAAAATGTGCGGAAGTATCCGAAGTTTTGAAAACGTTTCTTCCACCAAAATTTACAAACGTTTTTACGTTTGCCAGGAAACGTTCCCAAAGCATTTGCAAGAAGTTCGGTGTTATCCAGGATTTGATCACGACCTATTGTTGTAATCTTTGAAAAATTGACAAATGATTAAGATACACAGTAAGTTTATGCTTATTTCTGTTGTTTAAATTTGCTTCTTTAACCATTTTCAAGAATTCAGAATTACAAAATTTGGAAGAAACAACAATTACCAAACAATCAAATACAGAAGGCTGAGTTGTAGTCTTTTCTTTTAAAATGCTTGGAACAAACAACAATATTCTGACTCACTTCTTTCCCTATTTTCGATACTTTTTCCCACAGTCTTCTGCAATCGACCATTTGTTTATTTCCAACTATACTCACCGCTTGGACGGGCGCCTATCGACTTAGCGCCGGTTTCTCAGCTGTTCATGCTTGAGTGATTCTGTTTCTCCTCCCGACCCACTTACAATACAGCACGACAGCCCATCAGCCTTAGAAAGCAGTACCGTAATGCGTAGTATAGAAGTTGTTTACTTGGAGACTTGCGACGCACGTATTCACGAGACTATACATACGGTCCTGAGTGTTTACCTTCGCCTAGTCTAGTCGTCGCTTCAAATCTGGTTCGAACTGGATTTCTAATTTCTATCGCGTTAGGACCACAACCCCCGATACTGGCCCCCGTCTAGGTGGTGAGTGTATATATATATTGGGAGCAAAAAACCTCGGAAAAAACAGATGCGTTATCAAAATTTCTGCCCCGGCCTCAAATTCGAGGCACACCAAAATAAAAGGTTTGACGTTTTCTAAGGATGCACATTACGTGCAATCAATCTCAAAAGTCAACAATCTTTATCATGATTTATAAAATCGAAGATCTAAATCAGTGAATTTTTAGAATTTCTGCAAATTTTGACGGAGGCTTCAAGCGTATAACCTCAGAAAAGGATAACTGAGGCTGAAATTATTCATCTAATAGTAGAGTTTTTGCTTTTTCTTTAGGAAAAGGTTTAATTCCTATCTAATTCTTATGAAAAAGGCCTCATTTTATTTCTTGAAGATATTCTAAATTTATTTTTCATAATAAAATTCACCCAAATAGAATTTCAGGGAATCTTTCAAGGAGTAGAGTGAAAGAAGGAAAAACTAAAACTCTAGATAATATAATGTAATATAAATAAGAACATAATATTTATTGTGCTCCTTAATCACTTGAGCAAAAAGATTCTTTCATTGAGTGTATATGAACGTTCGGAACTTTAAATACGTAAACTATGCTAAAATTTGTTTGAAGCCTATAAAAACTTTCGCATCCGAATTTCATCTAAAAAACGAGATTCCACAAATTTAAATGACTAGACACTGATTTATATAAAAAGAGTAAAAAACAAGAGTAATCCTTACCCCATTTTTTAAATCCCAATTTTGGGCTAAAGTTTTCCTGCAAGGACAATTATCTCCACGAAGGTATATATTTTACCAAAACATTGGGCATGGTTACCATGTCAACTATATTGTATCTTCGGTTTCGAAACAACTTTACCCGCTTGAATATTGCTTGAAAACAAATTCTCACATCTGTTCTTTTTGTGAGTATTAAAATTATCCCCGATTTTTTTTTGAATGCGTGTATGATTTTAGTATTTCAAGTTTATATAGGGCAAAACCTCATTCTTATAATTATAAAAAAGCGAAAGTAATTTTCAAAGCTTTGCAAAATATTTCAAAATTTGTTGGAAAAAATTGAGAAGAGTTCAGCAATTAATATAGGATTTAGGGTCTAGCCATATTAATGCTGAAAATCTTCTCATTTTTTGTTTGTTTAGGTGAATATTCAAAGTGCAATAACGTTTTTACATGCTGAAGCCGAATTGGAAATAGTTTGAATAGCTTTTAAAAATTACCACCTCAGTTATTGAAGCTGATTGAAAATGAAATTTTGTCCTAAAAAAACTTATATGGAGATTACAAAAACAAAATGATTTGAATGATTTTTACAAAACTCCGAGAAGTACTCATTTTTTAACCATTTTTTTCTGCGGAACCTCGGTATATTGACCGATCTGTTTCAAATTTTACCTTTGGGATCCTGAATGGAGCTTCTTGGTGCTCTGTTTTTAAATTCAATTTTTTTTTTATTGACCTAACCTGAATAGATATATTCAATTTCGTTTTTCGATTGTATTTGCAAATTAGAGGCTTCAGTGTCATTTCCACAAGATTCTCTCTCCCTTTTTCAGTTCACCTTATTCAAAAGGTATTGTTCGTTGTTCCCATTCATCTTGCATGCATTTATGCAAGTAAGTATATGTGTACTACTGCGGTGTGTTTTGATGAATGTATAGCCGAGTCTCAGGATAAAAATATAGGGTAAGAGCGTCGAGAAAAACGGCCTCAACGATGAGAGCCTGAGAAGCACAACGGAAAAAGGGAACGCATCAGGGAATAACCGACTCAAAGGGATGGAAAGTAAACGTGCGTGTGTTTTGTGTTCGAAAAAAATATCAGCGCTAGCCACTGGCATGCAAACGCGTACTTTTATCCAGCTGGTGGCGATGTTTTTTTTTTGTCAACGGAGAGGAAAAAAAATCCGCTGAAGAGAATGGTATCTCAATTTAATAGAATTGTGCCAAAGGTTTCTCTGTTAACTTAATCAGGACAATTTTTGGAAAACCTGGAATTTAAAATACTAATAACAATAATAATGAATCTTTGGTGAGTTCGTAATAGGAGTATAGTATTGCTGTCTCTCCATAGTGACAGCAATACCACTAACAGATGTGTAACTGGATTTTTTCTTGAGTCTTGAGTAACCACTCTAACAAGGAATTAAATGACTTTGTTATCTGTTAGGTTCGTAAAAGAAACTTGAGAAATATTAGTTAATAAACAGGTAATTTGTTTTCCTCAGATTTAACACAGTAAACCCCTTATTTTCCAAATGTGTTGTTCTTACCGCCTTCGCATAAATTAGCAACACGCAATGAGCGAAGCTCAGTCGAAATTTGCATTTATCACGAAACCCTCTAATTCGAATGTGCACTCAAGGCACGCAAAGGAGAAATCCTCATCAGTAATCAAACTCAGAGACGTACGAGTTATATCGCTCATAGCAAGTAGCTTAGACTTTGGTAAACTTGAGTTAGTATGTGTCCTCGATTTTCTTTTCTTTTTTTTTCGTCCTCGGGGTTTTAGTCCATTCCCCTTTCGTCCCTTTTTCACCGGCTTTTGTGGCTTACTGTCTTTCATGCTTTCAGACATGCATACATTGCATGCGCTTATAATACGTGCAGATGTAGATATACAACCCTCGATTTACAGTGGCAAATAATGTTCAGGTCGTTGGGCGAGCTTGACTATATGCGAGCTTAATCAAGGCGTGTATAACCAAAGTCTCTCTATGCTCCTTCCACTCGAATAATTAGCGCTGCCTAATTAATTTAAGCTTTGTTTCAGATTCTTGTAGTAGAAATTCACGAATTCCTAAATTGGTGGCGATGAAGGGAATGAAGGGGGTGCGGGGATCTACTGAAGAAGGGAAAGCGGTAATAAGGCTGGAGTCGTGAAACGGTCATTAAAAAAGCTTGCTTTCTGGCTCGACTAAAAACGGCTTTTTGTACGAAAAAGAATGTAATCGGAGAAAAGGCGTTTGTCGACTTGATATTTGAGGTAGATGATTAATTATAATAGGTCTCAATGAGTTTTGTCGTACAGGAATTTAAAGTCCTGCACATTAAAAACAATGGGATGGTTTTTAACAATAATATCTTATGGTCACAACAACGTTCTCACTCATCTTTCGAGTTTCGGCAGGCGGAAGTGCGCCTAAGTTCGTAGTGATGAGTGGTGGTAGGTATTTCCTCTATCTTTCTTTTTTTGATCGAAGCGTGCTCTATAACATTGCATTTTACGACGTGTGTCATAAGAGTTATCTAATTCGTGAGTACAGGTACAAACTGTTTCTTATGGCAAGTGGCATATAATGCACTGTTATTGAGCACGCTTTAATTATTTTCATTTCTATATCAGATAGAGTACAGTACTAGAGCAGGTTGGCGACTTGACCGGGAAACCGGGAAATGACCGAGAATTCAATTTAAAAACCGGGAATTTATTTGACTCAACCTAGACTATTTAAAATTCTACCGGAGAAATAAGAGAAATGACCGCTTTATTTTTATGAATCAAAAAGATATATTATCATTTGATTTAAAGAATGTTAGTTTCTTTTAATCTGATTTTCAAAATATTAAAATATATCTATACACTTCATCAGAGGGAGAATTTTTTTTTTTCCATTGTAAGAAAAGCGTTTTGCAAATTTTTGCTCTGTGAGATTTATTTAGCTGACTCAAATTTGATAATCAAATTGATGATAGCCCAAACATAAAGAAAGAATCATTATCTCAATTTACTGGAAAAAATGTATTCATCACGTTTTATTTTCTTCTCCTCATTCATCTGAAGGACAAGGAATTTTAGAAAATATTCATAAAGAAGAATTTAAAAAAATGGTTCTTCCATTTCAAAATTCGTTACAATTTCAAAGTTCCTTCTCCTTAATTTTAAATAAAGAGAGTACTTCAAGCAGTCTTTAGAGTAGAAGTAGTATTATGAAGGAGAGATATTAATATTTTATATATTAAAAAGATTAAAATAGTGACACTAAGTATTAAAAAGATATATCATATTTTCATTGTCATGGTTCAGATTTCAACCATTCTGTTAAAAAATTGTATTTTTTTGGTTGAAAATTAATGTTTTGTCAAAAATTGAACTATTCTAGTCAAAATTCGGCACAATTTTCCCTCTTCCCAATTTTAAATACAGAAAGTACTTCAAGCAGTCTTTAGAGTAGAAGTAGTATTCCGAAAAGGAATATTTCTGAATTATAATAGAAAACTTGTTCAAGTTGCTCATTGCAAATTCATCCTTTTTCAATTAAAAAATCAAATACTTGTTTAAAATTCAAACTTGTTTGTTGACAGCTAAATTTTTATGTTAAAGTTGCATTATTTCGATTCAAAATTCATCTCAGGTTGAAATTGTAGCGACTTTGTTGAAAATCAGTTCATGTTTTTTAGGTAAAAATTCAATTATTCAGTTGAACATCCATGTACTTAATGGAAAATTTGTCTTGTTTGTAGAAAATTATTCTTTATGGTCAAAAAATAATCTTTTTGCCTAAAATACTTCTATCCATTTGAAGATTAATCATTATACCTGAAAATTCATCAGCTTGGCTTAAATCAATTTCTTCAACTGAAAATTTAACTGTTTCATTTTTAGTGGAGAATTGATCTTCTCTAGTTCAAAATTCGACA
>WSXT02169117.1:0-15031 GCA_011762715.2 Neuroterus valhalla | reverse complement strand
ATCGGAAAAATTTGTATTGCTGAATCTTAAAGTACAACTCCTGGAAAACATTTTCTCAAATTTTCATAGAGATACGATAGGGAAAAAGCGTTTTGAGGCGCGGTTCGATGTTTACATACACTCAACTTCTAACTTTGAATGCGATTATCTCGAAATCGTGTTTTTACAAAAGTGCCTTTGCTGTGTCCGCGATTGCACAAACACTATTTGACCGATCTTCTTCGATTTTCTTTCTAGTTGTCCGTGATGATTTTGCCCAGTTCGTGAACGATTCGGTTTTTGTGCAAAAAATTTTATTTTGCAGATACAAATTTTTAAATAAAAATTTTTAGAGAACGAAAAGTCATTTTTTTGAAAAAATCCTTACTGTATGCAGGAAAAAAAATATTTTTGTTTTTTGAATCGTTCACGAACTAGATATAACACTATACTTATGAAATTTTTTCGGTACTTTGACTTCAGTTGACCTCCTGGACTTCCATCGTGGACACCGCAAGCTGCTTTAAAAAAAAAAAGGGTTTCCAGAGAATTGCCATAACTCCGTCAATTATCAATATTTTTTTAAGAACAAACGCTAGTTTTTTTTTATAAAAACATGTACAACCAATACATATTAACTTTTGTGCAATAAAATCATTGCTACAAACCTTGAAGAAAGTCCAAAGTTCCTTCAATTTTTACCCTCAAAAAGGTATATAACCCCTTAATGTGCTTCGAAAGTGGTCGATTTGATTAGAAAATGATAGAGTTATGAGTGTTTGAAATAAGCAGGGGCCTAACTCGAGAGGTACCGAGGGATCAAAAGGGCCTAACTGCGCCGAGCCACATACTTGCAAGATACTTGGAATGAAAATTTATCTAGTCAATACACATTTTTTTAGTTTGTTATTGTTATTGAATTTTATTATTTTGATAATTGTTTATCGAGTCGATCTACTTTTTTAATTTTGTAATCTTTTATTTTTCATCTTATTGAATTACAACACTTGAGATACAGATTATCTAATCGTACATTTTTCTATCAATTTTTTGTTATTGCTATTAAATTTCAATATTTATTTTCGTATTTTTCAACTCAATTTACTTTAAAAAAAATTGTATTCTAGTTCATATTATAATACAAATTTTATTTGATGAAATAAGTAAAAAAGTTTTAAAAAAATTTAATAAAATTGAATTAGATTTCATGAAGTTATAACAATAAAAATTGAATAAAATAAATAAGTTCATGTAATAAAAATTTTTATGTAAGTTCACAATTTGTTTACTTAGTTTACATGAAAAAGTTGTCTACCCACTTACTGTTACTGTTATTAATTTTAAACTTTTCAGATAATACTTTTTTGCTGAATATTTTTCAACTTATTTCTTGTTATTATTAAATTGCAATAATTTAGTTACTGTTTATTGGCAATTTTCTAATTTACATGTCTGTTTATATTATTACCACAAAGGGAGGATAGGTTTTAGATTTAATGATAAATTAAATAATTTATTTCATTCTACAATAATAACAAATTATTGGACTTACATCGTCAGAAGGATGTTCACGCGCAGGAATTGTTTTTCCGCTAAGCGTCACATATTACTCACCGTGCATTCTGGACCGGCGCCGCGCTTCACTTTTACGCGGCATACTCCGTCAATTTTTGCTCTGCAAAGAAACCAAAATAACCGAAATATTCGTGGGGCTTTGCTCTACAACGTCCCATTTGCACTTTTTTGAAAATTCGATTAACTCACTGATAAATGAGACGAAATAGTTAAGGCGGTTCTCGAGATCGACCGGTTTATCGATCAACATTGCAACATAACCCCGAAAAAAGAAAAATTATCGACCGTAGGCAATTGCCTCTAAGCCTTGTGCATGACCCTGGAACATTCATATGTTTCCAGCATCAACACCGAATGCTAGAACCTCGGAAAATCTTGCGAAAACATGATTTCCCATGAGACTCTATAGGGAGTTAAGCCCTTTTGATCCCTCGATACCCCTTGACTTAGGCCATTATTAGCGCTTTTCAACAATTTTTTTTGAGGATAAAAAATCAAAAAAATTTCTCTGCAATACACCTCGTGATGGGGATTTGGTCATAGAATCCAAAAATGTGAAAAACTCAACTTCGAAAAGTGTTGGTTAGGCCCTTTTGATCCCACGCCCTTCATATATCTTTCTCCATTCCCCCTTCTCTTCCTCTCCATCTTAACAACACCCCCTTCCCAATGCAATCGCCCTTTTCTCTCCTCTTTCATGCAGTACTACCTCCATGCTTGTTCTACTCCTTTCCAACTCCTCGCATTCTTCCACCTAATGCTTGTTCCACTCCTTTCCACCTCCTCGCATTCTTCCACCTAGTGTTCCACTTTTGCATACCCCTTTCCCCACCATTCGCACCTTCTCTTCTCCTGCGGAAGCCAGAACCTATTAAAGCCCGCCATCCTTCCACATCTCATCCTCGCTATTATCTCCTAGCTTTCTGTCTCTCCTCCTTTTCACAAGTAACGTGCTCTCTCCATTGGCATAATCCACCTATATTTCGCATTATACCTTGACCCTCTCATCATCTCCTCCCCTTCTGCCTTCTTCCTCTCCATGCCGTTCCTCTTAACAATCTCATACTTAATCTTATATTTTGTCGAGCTGACAGTTTTTCACGTTTATCTCGAGAAAGATAAAAAGTTTCAAGAAATGATTTTAGAAAAAGTTGTAGACTTGGTCAAAATACACATCTTATCTTATATCATCTTTTTTGGTACGAGTGAAAGCTTCCAAGATATTCAATGATAAAGATGCAAATTTCATACCTAGCCTCTGCCAAAAAGCATTTTTTTATGGGGCTAATATTACACACGTGGTGAGTGCACGTGTTTTCTGGTGTTTTCGTGTCTTTTGCACATCCTTTTGATGGCAAATTTCACCAAAACTAACCATTTTTAGCATTTAAAAGGATTTTCTTCAACACATGCATGAAAACCACGGGTTTTCGAGCGTGTGAAGCGATCATAAAGTTGCTGTTTTCAGAGCAGGGAAAAAAACTCCTAGCAGGGATAAAAAACTCGAAAACCCGTGTTTTCATGCATTTGTTGTAGAAAATATCGTATGCACCTAGGGATAGACACGTTTTTTGTCTATGCCTAGGTGCATAATATACTATTTTGGATATGAGGATACAAATTCAAGTTACTGGTAAGCTCTCTATCGCTTGACTGTTTTTTGTATTCATTTGTGTAACCATGAGCAGAACGTAACCTCTTCACTTTGTAGAAATATGTTCCAACGATAGATTCAAATTATTGTAATATATTAATGCATTCTACTAAAATTAGGTTTATATAATAAATGTAAATCTCCTGTTTCCCTATCCTTAAAATTAATGTATTTATTCAGTAATGTTGAATCATTTTTGAAGATTCAAAATGGAAATACGTGCTGAAAGATTTCAAACATTTACGATTTGGAACAGGGAATTTTATAAAAGATTTATACTGCGGAGTTGGAACAACATACAATTTTCGGTAATGGGAATCCCAATTTTTCAAAATTAGAGTTTGAGTGATTTTCGAAAATTTTCTGTTTCAAGTCATGATCACATTTATCTAGAAAATTTATATTTAATTTCAGTAATATAGTGACCCTCGGTTTCCGAAATTTGGAAGAGGGAAGTTTGGAATTGTTTCAAATTGAGACGAATACGGACGGTACAGGGATTTCTTCAAAGTTCTTCCTCCCAAATCAGATTTGGAATCATTTCAAAAAATTCCCTACTCCCAGTCCAGTAATGGTTCTTTACGGAAAGTCTCTGCCTTGAAATTATAATGATCAACTCTCAACGAATTTCCATGTTTTGAAAAAAACTTATAATGAGACTTATAATTCTACATGGGAATTCCCAATACCATCTCAGAATTTTATTTCTCTTAGAGCATTCCCTGTCCCGAAGTTCAAATTGAAATTCTTTACTGGAATCCCCTGCGCCTAATTGGAAATTATGATTCGTCACAGGAATTCCCTGCCACAAACTCAAAATAATATTTGTATGCTATAGAATGCACTGTCCAAACCTAAAATTCATGATGTTTCTGTACTGAAATCCCTTATCCAAATCAGAATTATAGTTCTTTCAGAAAATATACCTATTCTTCTATCTAAGAATTATAGTAATAAAATATATTAAACCACTTTTTATTTGCATATCCGTATATACGAGAAGGAAATCCTGATCGTCAAACCAAATTCCCGGGCATTAACCGGTTTCTTTCCGATAGTTATATTTTCCGGTTTTCATGATTGTCCGGTCCAGTAGAAAAATTGTTGAGTTCTTATACAATACAATAAGTTCTTTCATAATACAATTGAAGACTACAGAGAACCGAATTTTCTATTCCCGATTCGGAAAGAAATATATAGATTCGCTTGGTTCAAAAAATGTACATTTCCTTTCGAATTGATACAAAAACCTATTTTACATAATTGTTATTCTTACTGTTTTACAATGTTTACGCAAAGCTTACACTGCTTATCTTGTTATGTGAACCAGAAAGAAGCATAAGCTTTAAAAGAACATCAAAATTAAAATTGGGACGGCATGCAATGACAGCTTTGCACCGTATAACTGCTGATCAGTTTTGGTGTAAGAGGCGTACCAAATGTAAGGGTCAACGGCTGCCCCTTTCTTTTGCGCTACTCCTCGCTTCAAATTGGGGTAACTGCTGCCTCGAGCCTGAAGTAAAGCGGCTGTATCATAAGAAGTGCGTCTAATATACCAGGAATACAAAATATAAAAAATAGTACATTTCGAACGTGTGTGCAGTGATCCCAACTTGGGCATGTAAGTATTGCGCTTGCCCGTCGCAGCGGCAAGCTGCATTGGTGGCATTGGCCACCGTTGGCCGCCGCGGTGATTGGGAAAATGGTGGTGCAATTTTTCACAAATTTGATATACATTGCGGAAAAAGATGGAACTCCATGACTGAGTCATCGAAAGAAATCAGATTTTTACGTCTGGTGGAGGGCGGGAAGGCATCCCTGTCACTGTTAGTCACCCATGTGACTGGGCATGAAAATGATTGAGGTCACATACCTTTCTTTTTCCCAAGTCTCGTTGGGAGCGGGAAGTCAGCTCTGTGAGTGGTCATGGAAATAATTTAGGTCACATATGATCCTCTTTTCTCAAGTCTCTTGAGGGGCGGGAAGCAACCCCTGTAACTGACCGTGGAAATAATGTAGGATGCATACATTTCCCTTTTCCCAAGTCTCGTTGGGGGCGGGAAGTCACCCCTGTGACTGGTCATGGAAATTATGTAGGTCACACATCTTTTACTTTTCTCAAGTCTCGTGGGGGGGGGGGGTACCCCTGTGACTTGTCATGAAAATATTTTGGGTCGCATACATTTATTTTTTCCAAGTCTTGTTGGGGGTGGGAAGTCAGCTCTGTGACTGGTCATGGAAATGATGTAGGTCACACATCTTTTACTTTTTCCAAGTCTCGTTTGGGGCACAGTCAACCCAGTGACTGGACATACACAATGTGGGTTAAATCATTACGCCACTCTGAAGTCTCGTGGCGAAACGTAAATACTTAAGTAAAATAATATCTAATTAGTCACGGGAATACTCAGAATTTTGGCAGGTGTTGAGTATGGAATTTTTATCTTTCTATCATCAAATATCTCGAAAACTTCTAATTGTACGGAAAAACGTTATGAAAGATAAACGTGTATTTTGACCAGGTCTACAATTTTTATTGGAATCATTTTCTGAAATATTCAATGGTTTTCGAGGTGAACGTAAAAACACACGATATTCATGGCTTTCACCATGAATAACAAATTTGCGCCTATTTTCCCCATGATTTCCGCAATCAGCGCTTCAAAATACATAAGTTAAGTAGGTATGAAAAAATCGGAGGTGAGTGCTTTTCGGAACTTTTTCCCACACCACCATACATTCTTCAATATTCCTGTGATTTTTTATATTTATCGTGTATTTCCTCGAAAACTTTGATTTGTAGAGTATAAACGTATAAACGTCAAGAGATCTACAACTTTCATGAAAAGTTTTCATTTGTAAATTTCCATTATTTATTGAAAAGAATGAAATGTTTATAGTTTTTCGGGGTCCTGGCCTTAAAAATTAAATTTGCAGGAATTTCCAAGATCATAATTGGGCGCTACTAGTTCTTGGATGGGTGACTTTCCAGGAATATCGTGTGCTGTGACCATGCTGGCGGGAGACTGGTGTCCTCCCGTGTATTCAACTCAATCAAATATGACTCTGTACGAGTTACGCTTACCCCGTGAAGGGTTATGGCTTGATGGTACAAAAAAATAATAATAAAATAAAAAAAATACTTGTGATAAGCGCGTCAAAATACATAGGTATACGAAGTTTTGAATAAGTCGGAGAAGACCGCTTTTCAAAAGTTTATTCACTCCCCTTATTGGTTCAGGGATTCAAGTATTCAAAAGTGCATTGTGCACTTCGCGCTCGATAAGGAATGAACCTGTACACCTTTTTAAAGCGAATAATTTGCTCATTATATTTATCTTTCTCTCTCATAGTTTGATCGGGAAATTACACTTTTTATTGTCAATCGCGTTATCGTGCTTAAAACGAAAACTATAAGTCTTATCAAGGAATGGTCAATAGTTTCGTATATCTTTTTAAAAATGGACAATTTTTCTATGTAGCAATTTTTCATATATTTGTAGATATTTTAAAAATAAATAATTATGGTCACAAACATTTTCTCGCATCTTGCATAGTTTAGACGGATAAGTGAATTTTTAATTTTTCGAAAAGCTTTTTCCATGTATAAATCCATAACCGTTGGTCAGAAATAGCTGGTTAACGAACAGACACCGTACCTACAGATTACAGACCTTTGTGAAAATCGTTTTTTTTTTTACTCAGGGGGTCTCAAAACGTGGGGATTTGAAGAAAACCGACGAAGTTAAATTTTACATAAAACTTATACCTTCTCATATACACACATATTCCGGCAAGTTATTCTAAATTAGATTTACATTATATTTAGAAAAAAATGGAAAGTTCTTACCTTCCAAAAAAATGTTCATAGCTTTTAAAATATGTTCTGGCAAACGGATTACTTTTCTTGCAACGATTCCTGGATGTTTTCTGTGTCTTGCTTCGCTCCTTTCAAGCAGAGCATTGAACGACTCGTTCAGCTTGACTGTTGCTTTACTCGAAAACTAAAATTTTGAAAACAATAAATACACAAGATCGCGAAGAAAAAAACTATTGTTGATATGATTTTACCCATCTCAGCTGGCAGACCGTAAATCTCGATTTGAGTAACATGATAGCGAGCGTACGTAAATAACACGATTCCAGTTTTCAATACAAAATAATTATTTTTCGATGAAAGACCGTGTCATCAAGTTTACATATTACTCAAATTCTTAGAACCACAAGCTCCAGAATAAAAGTTAATCTTCAAAGAGAACTTCATCTACATCAATTATTGACATATTAAAAATAACGTTTGCGGACAACGCATGGGAACCACACGAACTACATAACAAAAGGTCAACATAACCTCAAAGCTCAAAGCCATCAGAGAGTACTTCATGGAGTATATTACTATTCTCCATGGAGTACTTGGAATGGTACTTGGTCATGGCCGAATTTGGCCGAATATACAAAGCTTTTAGTTGAGCCAGTTGACCAGGTATAGCCATAGAGATATTACAGATAAGAGGCGACAAGCCAGCTTGGAATACACGTAGAGAGAGAAAGAGAATGAGAGGTCTCGTGCAGTCACCCCACCCTCTGTCACTCTGTCTCTTTCCCACTCAGGGAGATTGAGCGGACGGTTCCGCTTACAGGGCGGCCTATGGCGGCCATAGTAGATTTCTCCTTTTTATGGAAATGACTACTTCCGGTTTTCTCTTCCAATGAGGTTATTCAATTCTCTTGTTTTCGTTGATGTGTCACTTGTGCTCTCATAGCAGCAGCAAATCTTTGGCAGCAGTCAGACGAGTCACACAATCATGATTGATCATGATTTTCGGCTGTCAAATTTCATTGTCAAGTTTTGACCAGTTACTACTAGTTTTGACTTCCTCACTTTTGCATAAACAATAAAAGAATACTCTCCTCAGCAATTATTTTCATGTGGTTATCAATGAGAAAGGACCTGTGTTTCCCGAAGATTTGAAATTAGAACGCAGAGTTCTTGTTTACACTCGTAGTTGGCTAGAAAGAAAGAGTGCAGGAATCTGATGATCTCAGTGGAATTAAGTGATTTTTAATTTAAAGGTTAGATGGGGAAGATGGATCACGCTGTTGAAGCAAACATCAAACAAGCTTTGTCGAAAGTGAGTACGTTTTTCTGCCTTTGTACTCCTAATATAGTTTCTGGTTTTCTAGACTAGTCCTAGGACCATTCTAATGGAATTCCGTCTTAGGAATCGTAGAAATTTACAATTTTACATCTTTTCAATTCCTTTATAATTGTTTACTCTTATGACGACTATCATAATAATTCTTCTATTATTATGGGGCAAATATCGAGATTTGAAAAAGGTTTATTTTCAAATTCCCATTTTTTACTTACGAACGTTGAAGTGCAGCCTGTTTTGCTGATGACAGAAACATAATTAACTAGCGGACTATAGCGTTCAGCTTTTTTGAATAGAAATTCTCTAGAAAAATTATTAGAATTTATATTCGTCAAAAGTTTGGACACACTTGACATATATATAGCGTTTTCCAAAAAATTTGAAGCTTTTATGTGATTCTAGCGTTGCTAAATCGCCTCATTTTTAATGTTAGTCCAGGTTTGAATTTTTTTATCTCGTCCTTAGAGGAGGACACAGGAGGGTAAGTTGGCGCGGTGTCGTAAGTTCGTGCACCTTTATTTACAGGAACTATAAAATTAGGCACCCAAAAGTAGTTCTATCGTCTAAATTCTTGCATAATATGTAATTTTTAGAAAATTCACATTCAGTCGATTCTTCAGAAGGTTTTTATCACAAGTTTATTTGAGGGACTTTTTGGGTAATTTTAGAGGAATTTAATTCAATCGATGCATGACTCACATTTTACACTAACCTGACTGATGCAACACTTTTTTAAATATTTGATCTTCAAGCTCATGTCTTATTCATGAAAAAAGTAATTAATTTAATGCCTTTATATGGGTAACTTGCAATCCCATAATTACATTTGCAACACTTACGTCATAGAATTTTTTACTGATATTAGTCAGTAAAGACCTAAAGAAGCTCCTTTGTCCCTCAACCTCAAAGAGACAGTCTGGCTATTACAAGAGCTCTGATCTTATTCTCGTGGTTTCGTAGGAGATTGGACTCCAGCGTTCAGACAGGGAAAATCCTAGTACTTAGTACATGATGATTAGAACTAAGCTAAATCTTATCTGGATTTCCCCAAACGATATTCTCGGAATAGCCGACAACTTATGAATATCTTACAAGGATAACTTTGAAACTGAAATAAGTTTCTAGTTGCAACTGGAAGTAAATATTTACTAGAAACGCCTATTATTTTGATGAAAATATACTTGCTTTAAGTGCAACTCATTTTTGTAATTACTAATTTTTAAAATATTATTCCTTACGATTTCCAAGTTATTCAAATATCCGAATATGATTAATATATATTTTAATTGAATTTCCTCTGAAAATATAATGAATTTTCAGTACCAAAATGCCGAGATTACTCGCAGAGATGTCATTAACGTACTGCAAATATACAAGGGATTACAGCACAAAATGGAACCCTATGGTTTGTTGATAAAAATTTCGAAAGTTTAATCGCTCAAAATTTCGGAAAGAATCTTCATGATTGAATTTTGTAATTTCGTTTTCTTTTTAAGTTTTCAACGATGGTTCCCGTAAAGAGCTTCTCCACTTGCAAGGAACAATACCTGTGACGTTCAAAGGTAACATTTTAATAATAAATTACATGTATATGAAACAGTGTCCAGCCTCACATTTAATAATAAAAATATTGCAGGATTAAGTTTATTATTTTTAGTAGTCTTATCTCTCAATATGTCCTTGTTTTATAATTTTCTCCTAATTTACTTTCAAATAATTCATCTTGAAAGATACAAAAAATTTATTCTCTATGGATTTGAGGTAACAGTTTTATTATTTAGAAATGGTCGTCTTCTGCAATTTATTTAGTGATATTTGTTTTTCTCAGGGCATGTATACCATATTCCAATTGTTATTTGGCTGATGGACACGCACCCAAACAATGCACCAATGTGCTACGTGGCACCTACAGCTGACATGAGTATCAAAGTGAGCATGTATGTGGATCATAATGGCAAAATTTATTTGCCATACTTGCACGACTGGGTTCCTGTAAGTTAATTTTTTTTACAAGAAATCTAGACACTTTGTTTATTAATTGAATTTATACGCTGCTCATGTATATTACTGACGTCCCTTCTTTGATTGCTTATACCCCCCCCCCCCCTCAGTCTTTCATGGTATTGAGAGTCTTCACATTTAATATACATATTTTCTCATCTGAAAACCTTATTTACTACCTTGCCAACCATTTCTTACAACAAATTCCCAAAATGATGCTTAATCTTAGATGCATTTGACCTCTGCTAACTCCTTCTGGGCTTCCGAATTCTCATCTTTATTGACCCAATATCTACATGTTCTTACCTTCTATTCTATTTGCTCTACTCTTCTATCTTTTTGAGGTATTTCGACTCGCCTTCCTCCATAACCATCCTATACCAGTTGTTGTACTTGCCTTGTAGCTTGCTTTGCCTTCATTTCGTCCCCTATTCTTTGCCATTCCCTACCCCTCACTTGCATAACACATCAATCCTCCCGTATCTCTCCTATTTTGAATGTTCCATGTTATCCCTCCCCTCTTTATCCATGATCTCCAGGTCACCCCCATAACCCCTTCTAAGAAACCTTTCATGCAGACTTTCCACACTCTTATGATATTCCATCCCCAAATCACCACTTTATAACTGGACACTGGCCATACTAGCACATTGAACATCCACACTCTAATCCTCCTGTCGTCCTTAAGCCTTCTCTTTCATATACCTCACACTTGTACCATTACTTTACTCGCACATTCCAATCTCTACTTCACTTACAGATCAGTTTCTCCTCCTGCTTTAAACCAAAAACCTAAGTAACAAAAATCATCTACCAAGTCAACCTCCTCTTTATTAATCTTCCATTCCTACTCTACACTTTCTTTTTCAACGCTACATCATCTCAGTCCTAGTCACATTCACCGTTGAATCTTTTCCTCTCACATGCTTTTCGACCGCTTTCATTATTCGCTACTGGAACTATATGGTCTGCGTATGGTTATGAATTTAGTTTGCCTGTTCCTGTTATTGTCGTCCCTTTTTCCTTTTTTCCCCTCTCCTCCAAATCTGACAATAGGACACTAAACAGAAGAGGGCCTAATAGGTACCCTTGCGCATGTTCCTTTTTCTGTCCATAATTCCGTTCCTTCTTTCTATCTTCACCCTTATCTTAGTCTCCACGAAAATTTCTTCCATCCTCTCTATCAACCCTGCATCACCTGCTCTCTCTTTCTTGGGATCACATAACACCCTCCTGTTCACGGAGTCAAATGCTACTTCAAAATCCCCAAACAGTGCATTTAGTTTTCCTTCCTTCTAATTAAATTCCTTTTGACTAGAAAAGTGAGCACATAAATATTGTCTGTCATCTCTATCCTTTACCCAAGATCTGCCTTGTTATGTGGTATGCTTTCCTCCTCGTCTGTCGGTCTTTCCATCCTCTATTTAAGCACTTCCGCGTAGACTTGATATCCTACTGACATAATCGTGATAACTCTATATTAATTCTACCCTTTTTCCCTCTTCTTTCTCAATCAACGGTACTACTAGCGCTGTCATTCATTCCTCTGGCCACCCTTCACCTCTTCATACCTTATATTGCAAATCCTCCATTCGTTTCATGACCCATTAAGCTTTTCCATCTGTCCACGCCTTACTCATCCTTAACTCATCCTACTTTCCCGCCGCCTCCCAGAACCCTTTGTTCTTGGTTTTTAATCCTGACACATTGAAGAAAGCTACGCTCACTCCACTCTTTTTGTTCCTCCCTTTCCCCATTCCCATTTTCAGTCTCTTTTCCCTAACTCAAACTTTGCATCTTCCCTTCTCTTGCTCTCTTTTTCTAGCCTTATTTCCTGCCTTGTTCCTTTTGCTCTTAGCTCTGCTCTCTCTTCGTTCCAAATTTATACCACCCTGTTCAGCCATAACCTATATCTTCGATCCAGACGTTGCCCTCGTTTCTCCTCTCTATTCATGCTCTTCACTCAATCATCCACTTCCTCTCCATCCGCGTCAAATCCTCTCCAATTCTCTCGCTCCTCACTTCCAGTCCTGTTTCTACTATTATTTCTCTTTTCTTCACCTCACTCGCTACTTTTACTATGAGCACACTCAATTTCCTTTTCGTCCTTCTCCCCAGCTTTGATACCGCCTCAAGGTTTGCCTTTGTCCCTATCTCTTTCAGCATCTTTTATACTTCTTTCTTATCCGATTGACTTCCTTTTGTTCAGTCCTTAAAAAAGTACATTCCTATTTATTTTCGCTTTACCTTCCCCTTCCAATTTTAATCCGATTTCCTCCAGCCATACGCGCAGGCTTTCTTAATCTCTCTGAATGTATATGTCGGGCCCCTTTGCTATACATTCTATGTCCGCCTCCACATTATTTTCTCTCTCTTAGTCTAGTTTTCTTGACCTTCTTCTCGAACAAGATTTTCTCTCTTGTCTCTTTCTCACTCTCCACCTGTTAGCTCTTTATACTATCTAATTTCTTCCATACCCTCTCTTTATCGGCATTCCACATAGCCTCCCATCTCTCCCACTTCCATCTCATTTTATCAACTTCCTCCCTTAATTCTTTTCCTTTCTCCTTGCTCTATCCGTGACTCTATCTAGACCTTTGACAATTTCCTCGCTTAACCCTCTGATGAGCGCCTCTACACCCCCCCCCCCGGACCTTTTCCTTTCGGGTGGTGTTCTGGCCCAACTTCCTCTGATATTTTGTTTGAACACCTACCTACCTCTACCTCCTTTCTTGCCCCTTTATTATCTCCCCAATTCCCACCTTCGTTGCTTGTAGTTTTACTTCTTGTATGAGCTACCTTAAAACTTTTAAAAAGTGAAAAAAAGGTTGGCGAGCTTTCACGACAGAAGACCCTTTATGTCCCTTTACGAAAAAACACGAGAACAAAAAACGGATCTCAGGTACTCTTTATAAGAAAAACATTCCAATAGGCTTACAAAAAGTTTCATCTACAAAAAGGATGATATCCAATTTGAGGAAATTACTATCTTTGGCTTACTTTACATCAGTGACTTTTTCATAGTCTGCGACAATGTGCTGCGTAGAATTACTATTCTTTTAGTCCTACACAAAAAGAATAGTAACTACGCAGCACATTGTCGCAGACTACGAAAATGTCACTGATGAATAAATACTGATATAAAGTGAGCCAAAAATAGTAATTTCCTCAAGTTAGATATCATTACTTTTTGTAGATGTAACTTTTTGCAAGCCTTTTGGAATGTTTTTTTATAAAGAGTGCCTGAGATCTGTTTTTCGTTCTCGTGTTTTTCCATAAAGAGATATGTCCTCTGTCCTGGGAGCTTGCCAACCTTGTATTTACTTTTTAGAAGTTTTTTTTAAGTGGATATTACTCATTTTTGTGTAACACTTCCTTTATTCATGATAACATATTTGACTTTAAATTCTGCTTTTCATAGCCGGTATAAGTTCGCCGCAAGTTATCTCCCTATCATGGAAACCACAACTTTCGACAATAAACACTAGTCAGCAATTGTCAGAAGGACTTCTGCTAAGACTTATTCATAATATATCCACACAATACCTTGAAACCCTATAAATCGCTATCGAACGCTATAAAAATGATATAACTGACATAATTTAATGGTAGACAGTAGCATAGTTTTTTGCAGTATATAAATTAATTTCTTATAAGAAAGAAAAAGTTATCTTTCCAGCACTCCTCGGACTTACTTGGTTTAATTCAAGTTATGATTGTAACTTTTGGCGATCATCCTCCAGTCTATGCGAAACCAAGAGACACTCAGCCATCCACGACTCCATATCCAGTTCAGCGTGAGTCCAGTTGAATTGATCTATTTTCAAGTTAATTTTTGCTTTGAATTCCATAACATCAACCAAAGCGCTCATGCTTTTTTGGAGTTCCAAACTTTGTCATTTTTGCCTTTTTGGAATTCTACATTTTAAAGCTTATATGCCTTCTTAAAATTCTGAAATCTTGCGATCATTTCTCTTTCAGAGTTTTCAGAATCTTACATTTTGGCGTATTCTGTGTGGAGTCGCATCAAATTTTTTTCGACTTTGAAGGGACAGTGAATTTCAATTTAATTTGATTTTAAAATCCAAATTTCTGTTCTCAAAACGATCACTGCAACATATTATTATCTATAATATGCATAATAATAATAAATAATAATATGTATAATATGTTGTACCTATTCCTTAGACGGCTAACTAGCCTTTGCTTTGCGAATAGGTCTGCGTCCTTCACTGTGCCATGTAGTATGCCTTGAACCTGAGAGGTACTTTTTCAGAACGTTGGAAACAACGAATGCACTGATATCAAACTCGATTAAGGTGCACGGCGGTTTCGGATCAACTTTGAAACAAAAGTTTTTGCACCAATGGTTTTTTTTATGAATCTCTTTTGCGATGTCTCGCGATTATTTTTGGTTGATGTGTCGAAATGATCGATAGAGGAAATCGCGAGATCGATCAATTTTTGCATAGTCAGTTAGCGTTTTCTGATAGGTATCCTCGTGCAATCAATATAACAAGAGTAGAAAGTAGAAATATTATATGTGTTTGATTAAAGTTCATTCTTTATGTAATCTTTATTCTATTGATAATTATTATTATTTATCAGCATTTGGAACTCGAAAGTTCATTGCCTCATCTACCCGAGACCGCCACGCGTCCCTATC
>WSXT02169106.1:0-23274 GCA_011762715.2 Neuroterus valhalla | reverse complement strand
TATTGTTATTGTGCCAGTAGTAGAACAGTACTGGTCCGGTACTGACTGCCAGTGTCTAGCCAGGTCATCTTTTGGAAGTCATCCAGTACCGCGCCAGAGTTTGAGCCTGCTTTGTGCCAATACCGCGCCAGTATCAAATTGTATAGTTTGGTACTAGCGCGGTACCGTGCCAGTTGTAAATTTTCACTTGGGATATTTGTAATTCTGTGTATGCATTACACTGTAAACTGAATTAAACACGTATAAAGCTGACCGCGAAGTGTAAAAAAAACCGAGGGCGTAGCGCGCGGTAAATACATTATCAAGCGCGAAGCGCGAAATCCGAATAACGCGCGCCCTAGGCGTGCTCAAACTTGCGAGCCAAGCGAGCCGCGCGCCATGAGAATGTGCCCGCGCAGCGGGCAGATTTTTTTCCTCTTGCTTCCAGCCCCTGGTGTGGATCCAATGCCTCTTCCAGTTATTTTAGTGTTTAATCCCTCGAGGGATTCTTTTTGAACCTCGTTAGCATGAAAGCTTTTTACAAGTTTTTTGCCTTGTCTCAAACTTTTAGGCCGAAAAGTGCTTGTATTTACTTCCTGAAATCCTGCTCTTAGTATAATAAACATTTTTTTTAGTTTATGACGTTTAAACAAATCGGAAAGCTTTGAGACTTTCATATAAATACTCGCGTGAGCCGGTCGCGGGCTGTCAGAGGTACCTTACTATTTAAAATTAAATCCGAGAAATAGCGCGAGCGAAGCGCGCCAGAGGTACTTACCTAGCCTATATGGAAGATAGGAACATGGTAAGAAGAAAAAAGTTACTAGATCGGTCTTTCCTTTACCGTATTTTAATGAATAGAGATATGAAGTAACGAAATTCAAAGTTCCCGTTTCGTTTTGTGCACATGCAGCGATAGGTATCAAAAGTGCTGAATAATAGTCATAAGTACCTAAAAAACTTTAAAACGTACACAGATATTTGCCTAAACATAATTTATTTATTAAAATCTCGTTAAATCATAAATTACCAGCAACCATGAGAAGTAACGGAAAAATAAATAATGAGTGAATATCGAGTGCTCAAAAATTATTCTGTTCTTTTGCAAAGCCCAAAAAATACTCAACAAAAATTTCGCGTGAGAAATAATCAATTTAATTACCTGTTACAATTATTTTTTTTTTCAAAGATGAGTATTTGAAGACAAAATGATTTTGCAAAAATTTCATCTGACAAAACGTTTGCATTCAATGACAATATTGGATTTTTTAGGATTGACGTCTGCGATCAGCAAGCAAAAATAAAAAAACAATCTAAATTTTATAGATTTTCATGAAATTAATGGTAGATAACGGAAGGTTAAAAATTATTATGCTTTTTGCAAGGTAAATAAGTATGCTTCAAAAATTGTGCCAGTAAGTAAATTTGTTTAGTTACCTAACATAATTACTAACTTCCTATCCAGTTTATATTAAACAAATTTTTTTTTTAGAAAATGAGCGAGTTGAATCTATAATTTTTTTTAATTACATTGAAGGAATGAATAAATATATTTAAATTTTATAATTGTGAATATTCGTTTCTAAGATTTTCCTTCATTTCTTTTTCATTGCTTGATAATTTGGTATCTGGTATATCTAATATCTCATTTTACTTCTCTACTTATAAAATTGAAAGTTGATGATCTTTTTTCATCCTGTACATTCATCCAATGGTTTAAAATATCACAGAGTTAGGAGAAGCACGGTACATTTACATTTTCGAATTACTGTTGGAATAACTTGCAAGAAGTTATAAATTTTTCAACTAAAATAAAATAGCAACCTGTTTCAAAAAATCAATATTATAGTTCAAATATGGGATTAAGACATTACAAAAATGCCTATACTATTGTACATAAATAAATTTTTGCAGCTTGGATACAGCAATATAATATCTACTTCGACATTGAAACTCAAAATACTTTCAATCAGAGTTTCATGTGGACCAAACCTAACCTTGTTCGTCTGACATGAATTTAGATGTACTATCAAATATTATATGTCAAATATAATATGCAGTATAATCTATTGCTCTCCATTAATATTATTCGTGCCTCATAGAAAAAAGGTTTCTTGTTGAAAATATTGGAGAGTAACACTCACGCCACTTCGTTTATTCACAATACGATGCGATTTTTACGCCTTTATTCCACTTTTATGGGTCCCACTGACAGATTAAGTATTGAATGTGAGTGAACATGAACTTTTAAAAAGAGATTTAAGAAAAATGGAGAAGAATAATCTGATATCGCGGAACGAAAAATGCCGGTTTTCCGCATCATGCCTTATATTATAAGCTACGTTAGTGTACTGTGCGACAGAGCCGCCTAGTGGTGAGTATTGTACGCACACGCGACACACTAAGCGTTTAAAATTTCTTCAGTCTTCTTGTTTATTTGACATCGAGTTTCATATCAAAAACAGGACAAAAGGGGACAAATGAAAATAGGAGAAAATAGGGGACGTTCTTGAAAAAAAGAGGAAAATAGAGGACACAGTTGCATCCCTGCTATACATATGCACTCTCTTCTTCTTAGTTGAACCCTTGGCACTTTTTGCTGATAGAAATGCAGCAGAGAGAAATGAAAAAGCCTAGAGACGTGAAAAATGAATAGACTTTATTTCTGATAAACAAACGTATGTTCTTACACCTAATCATCTCAGCCTGCTTCTTCAAGAAAGTTGAAAACCTAGCCGTTTTTCTTTACTTTCTATTAATGACCATATGTTTCTCTAGTGACTTCTCATTGTGGAAATACTTAAGATGGATGAATGCGTCGGGTAGAAGTCGAAGGCATCTCGTTTCTGGTTATGCACTGTTCGTTTGAAATTTAACCCTATTCTCCGAATTTGTAATTTCTGGTCTCAGGACCCGTTTTCCTCAATTAACCCATGCAGGCAAAACACAAGCCTCCCATGAATACAGCACTCCTGTCAAGGTGCTGGTACTTTCTGGCAAATGTACAAAAATGACCGGTTTATCAGGATGGGCTACTTCCCAATGGGGAGGCTCAAGAATCGCTGTCATAACACGAGCCCTATTTCTCAAATCTCTGACAAGAGAGCGGGATTCTGGACTAGCAGAGTCGTTGACAATTTGAGTATCGAGTTTTGCAACAAAACGTTTGTCATATTGAGCATGAGGCAGGAATATATCAACGTGCTTTTCTAAGTTGTGCTGTCCATATTGTTGAAACACCCAGATAGGGATTTCATTGAAATTAATAGGATGTAGAATTCCTTCGAAAGTGATGTTGACATTTTCAATTTGTATATAAACGCGGCTTCCTTTACTGAAAGCGGGATGTTCGGGAGGCTCTTCACCTGAAGTTCCTTCCAATGCAGCACCTGGTTTGAAAAAAAAAGAGAATTCAGTGAATCCCTTCTGATTTAGAAAAATGTCTGTAAGTGAAAAGTTGAGCAGGAGCTATTCGAGTGATAGACTTCGTAGCCGGATCTTTGAAGACTGAAGCTGTGGATTACCAAAGGTGTATTATATGGTCTCGAAACAACGTATCCGTACCGAAAACTAAAAACGGAGGTGAGTGGAGGCAGGTTGAAAACGGACTTGAACCATTGTCAGGACTTGAGCAGTGGAAATTGTGTCATATTGTAGCCTATGATCTCGTCTTATTATATGTGGAACAAAAACAGGACAGAATGTCAAAAACTATAGGTGTGTCTCTCCCACATTTTTATGAAAGAGAATAGAAGATATGATCCTGTTTTCCCTGATTTATTCAACAACCGATGAGAATTACATCTCGAGTTGAAGTAAAGCTTTGAAATTCAAGGCATTGCGAATGTAGACGCACTTGGTCATATCTTCTTAGGACTTGTGAACCGAGGAACGTTCGAACTTTCGAGAAGAGAGCGTTGGAGATCAATTATGTTATATTTACCAATAGGATGGAAGATGACCACTAGAGTAACGAGGAGTGTAAGAACGGACCTCATTTTTCCAAAAAAGGTTTAAGAACCTGATCGAAACGTTAATTAGAAATTCTGTCAACAAAATTCCACCAAGAAATATTCTGGCCTGTCTGGAAGGTTTGCATAACTTTATTTCGCCGTATGAATTATCATATTGAAGGTTCTGCTTTTGAGATATAGTCTGTTCTTATCTTGTTTACATGAAAAATATTTTATTCACCAAAGTCAATGAAAGTAATGACGTAATTCGTAAAATCTTCGAATTTTTTGAAATAGGATTGATTTTCATTATTAAGGTAAGTGTGCCAGTTTTCGGAAGCGTAAGGAGAATTCGGGATTTCAAATGCTTCAAAAACTATAGTAATTATATTTAAAGCTTAAGAAATGGGTTTAATCGAATTAAGCAGATCTTTAGAAATGCGGTTTACTTATTACTTGCGATATATCCCATAAGAATGAATATTAAGAAGTTTGAAGTTATAAATACGAGAATGCATGAGTTACCTGCAAGTCAAAATCCTGGCTGCTCCAGTTATCGCCACTTCCATGTATGAGTGATCGGCAAAAGCGTTTAGGTATTATTTATTCAAAAATATTTATTCTTTTTACTTGAAGAAATGTTGCAGGATATAAACATGATGGGACGATTATTTACTAATAAAAGTTCATCAAAAATAGGAACTTTCGGAACACAAAAACATTTTGTGACCGTTTTACCTAAAATGATTATCAGAGAGTACTGCTTTATTGTACCTGTCAAAATTCAGTGTACGGCAGTTGTGCCGAACATCCAAGCAACCAGTGTACAGGATCCCCTGTCGTCAGAACTTCCACTTTCCAGAAATATGAATTAATTAACAAACTTCCGAACCTCTTCTGTGACAAAAACATTTATTTATATAACGAATATAGGCTTTGGTACCGTAAGCTTTAGTTTCTTTTACGTTCTACTGCTGAGTTTCCTGCTGACTGGTACTCTAATTATTCACATTCGAAAAATCGCTAATTTGCTACCACTAGTCGATGTTGACGTTTTTTTGTTGAGTCAAGAATTTCAGTTGCATCAAGCTGATTCAGAGGTGTCCTTTGCTGTACAACAAAACGAAAGAGTTGATATTTCTTGGTAAAAAATTTGTATGTTGAAAAATCCGCCATCTGCTCGGTATCCAGTTTTCACTAAGGTAGTGAAGGCTGCCTTATCATTGACACATAGAAGTAGCAGTGTAGAAAGGGGATTTTCCAGTTCGCACATTATTTGAACTGATGTTCGAACCAACATCAAACTCAAAACATTGAATGCAATTATAAGTGTACAAAACGGTATGAAAAATTGGGATTCCATGGCTAAAATGTTCCTATCACTGATGATCTCATAAAAGTGAGTCGAGCAGCATACAGAACCTATGGAAGCTACTCGGACAATTAGAAAAAAAAGCTGAAGAAAATGATTTAAAAAGAGAAAGGGCAGAAGAAGCAATAAGAAGCATTGCTGATGAAAAATTGAAAAGTTTGAAAGTTTTGGAGACTGAGCTGAAAAAAAGAAGAGAAAGTTTATGAAAAGTTGACTAAAGGAACTGAATAGATGGAAAATGTAGTGAAAAAAGTCATTTCTAGAGAAAATGGAACAAGTAAAGCGGGTTTAGTTCAATTACTCAAAGGAGAGCAAAATCTAGATGATAAAGAAAAAAATCGAAAAGAAAAATTCTATCGACTTCGAGGGAAAGTTAATACAAGAATACATGTCTGTTCCTATTACTGCGTATTAATTATAATAAGATGATCATTACGCGTTCAAAAACCAAAAATTCTATCTAAAGCTAAATATAGAAGATGATATTGTTCTTAGTATTTGAGAAAGTTCAATAGTAGCTGAGTTTAAGTTTGTTTGTTTGAACTCTTACGTAATTTATCAATGTATTAGCCCAATTGGTATATAATACAAAATATTCTTATCCAGTCGACAATATTTGTTAATTGTGTCATATATTATTAGTATAAGTGGAAATAAATTCGCCATACAAGATACAAGTAAACTTGAGCACAATCATAACACACTCGGTATATTTTTTCTGTTATATGCTAATGATTGGATTATTTTCATTCCAACTCCAGAAAGAACTTTTTATCGAACGTCATAAATATGAATGATAATAAATTGGGCGTATTGCTTTCTGGCAAGGACATAATGTGTTTCCATTATCCATTGACCTACGTTACCGAGATGTTAAAATAAGGTGTTTTCTTAATTTTTGAGTGAATGTGGTTAATCTATTCATATTCAAGGCCTAAAGCTCATGACTGTTCATATCTAATCAGTGTTTAATATTTTCCAGATACCCTGCCTGCGTTTAGCGTCACTCATTTCGAAGAGACTAGAACATCCATTAGTTACATTCTGTTAACCAAATTTTCTATTACTGTTCCAATCAATTTTTATATCCGTTTCGTAGAAATGTGGATCGTTTTCACACTGCTTGTCACTTTGGTGGTTTTCTTCGATTTTATTGGTAAATATAACAATAATCATTTCTCTCAAGAATTCATTTCATGTTGACCATATTAGAAATATTCGAAAAAAAACAATTTTCGACAGTCTCAACCGATACATGATAAGATGGTTAGAAACATGGATGGGATTTTTTATAGCAGGAAGATTAGGAAGCTTTCGTTATGAAAGCCTAGAGCGTAAGAGCTTTTTAAGAGATATTCATGACTCTTAAATGGGTAAATTTATGTAAGACAAAAAATTGATGAATTTGTCAAATTTTTTACATTTTTCGAGAATAGGCTGATCGATTTCTTCCTGAAGTCATTCGTCTGTGAGTTTTCGGAATGACGAAGTACCCATCTGGTAAATTAACGTTGCATTCGAGCCCAATACATACACCCTGATAGGATGATTTCTATCCTTCAGAGTAGTAAGCATCCATAATATCATTCACAAATCTCAGAAAATATTTCTCATATTCCTATTGCCTTCATCAATTAGAGCTTATCATGCTGTTATAGATAAGCTTTTGACTACTACTTTCGTTCTCACGCATGAAAAACTGAAGCTATACTCTTCTACTTTCTGACATGCCGTTTTATGTTCTTCTTTATGTTTAATTAGACCGTAATTTTTGGTGACCATGTGATACGTTGTCTACTCCAAAAATTTTGGCTGTAATTCGAGTTCATATCGATTCTTCTTCAACATAAATTTCTCCATAGAAAGTCGGTTACGAAATCTGCAATGAGACTAGCTGCTGCTTATCAACCTTCTAACAGACATTATCAGATCAGAGGAATTCACCAACCGTTATTTTTACCAACCCCAGGTGCAGCATCAAAAGGAACTGCAGTTACCCAGTCGACTCGAGCTCTCACCGTTAGGGACAAAAGCATCGTTCATGTACAGATCGAAAATGACAAAAATACTTATATTGGAGTTTTACATCCCATTGGCTTTAATGAAATTCCTAAATGGGTGTATCAACAACATAGACAGCATAATTTGGAACAGAACGTATATATATCGTTGCCAGAAGCTCCATACAACAAACGTTTGGTAGCGAAATTCGTTTCTCAAATTGTCAAAGGTGAGGCTAGTCCGGAATCCCGCTGTATGGTAAGAGATGGAGAAAATGAGGCTCTTATCTTAGTAGCAACTCTCGGACCTCCTGATTGGGAAGCAGCAGATCATGGTAACTCGGTCATTTTTGTACGATTGCCAGGAAGTACCAGCACCTTGGCAGGAGTTATACGTCCGTAAGCCTTCGTTTTTTCCCAAATGGTATGGTTAAGATGAGATAGATAGGAAAACTATAAACATATAATATTACATATTATGTCATAATGAACAGGATCATAGGGAAAACTTTATTATATTTTAAATTGTCAAACACTGAAGTCTACTGGAAAAAAAATAAATATTCATGAAACATAGCAAGAGGATGACCAAGTCTTTTGCTCTCCTAGGCATGTACGGATCAATGGATTATGTAGAAGAATACAACGTTTGTTCTTTAGCAATGTAGTCTTCTAATTTTCAACGAGTCAAACGTTCCTTGATATCCTTTCTACTATATTTTTATTGTACTGAACTTAACTGAAAAGACAAATCGTCACCGGTAGAATGACTTTCTAACCTATATGAAGAATTTTTTATGAAGGAGTTCAATCTCCAATCAAGTAGTCGAATTTTGGACTCGAAAGATGACTCACCAAATTGGAACATTAATTATCCATAAGGAAGTACCATTTCTTACAATTGAGCTAAGTTTGAAATCAAATAGTTCAATCCTGCAACATGCACTTAGATTCATGACCAAACAATATTTTTATTTCTAATCCTCCAGAATAGATTATTATTGGCATGAATGAATGAGTCACAGCATGTGTCTGAGTTCCAGGCAGGTGTCAGGGCTTACGGAGGCTGTGTTAATCATATCTGCATTCCAAGTTATAAAATACAAATACACTTCTCCAAACCTGAGCTTTCCTTCCAGTATCTCACAATTCACTTTGCAGTTAATTATTGAGCCTAGGCCTCAGCACAAAATTTGTTGAACTAGTAAAGAGCCTTTATGACGCGCCCCGGGTACCTATTCGCACGTCAGAGGTAATTATAGACCCGGTCTATATAAATTGCAGAGTTCTTCAAGAAGAAATTCTTAGCCCTGACTTTCTTATCCTAACAATCGGCGATTTCAGAAATTTTCTGTTGAGTCGTGGACTAAGGGGAAACTTGGTTGGTCATTCGACTCAGGTTCTTCTAATGGTCTATTCTAATGACATAAGGATGCTTGCTTACTCTCGCATCGATCTCTAGAGAGAAATAAATGCTCTTGCTGAATATTATAGGATCAACCATCTGGAGGTCAATGCGTCTCATGTCAGACGAAAACAATGGTTTTTCTCAGGGAAAAGCCTTGAATCCCAAACTTTACTCTCGGTGGGAAATGAAAACCTGCTAGAAGAGGTTAGGGAATGAAATTACTAAAGTAAATTATACGAGAGCTCAGATACCTTCGCCCTGGCCTGTACCAAAAAAACGTCTGGTGCAAAGGTCGTCGTGGGTTCGACGTTACGGCTCCTCCGAGCATACAAGCCAGAATCATGACGAACTATGCTAACGTTTCACCAGAGCCTTGTCTCCAATGTTCCTTTCTATGCTAAAAGGATCTGGTGTCTAAGATACTGTGTGAAATAAGAAGTGATTTACACTACTTTCTTCAAAAGAGTATTGAAGCTACCTGCTCATACCCTACGGCATGCACTTAGCTGGAATTTGTTCAAGCCTCAAGCGCACGCAATATCCTAAAAATGGTCCTAGAGTGGCAGGAGGAGGTGCCGGGTATGATGAAAGAAACGCTTCCTGAATTTTTTTGGAGCGAATTTAGGCTACGATAGACACTGATGTAGCATTGCAAAAATTGAATTGGGTGTTTCAGACTAAAAATTTGATTTCCCTAAGTGGAGTTGGGGGCCCATGGCCTGACTTAGATTTGATAGTTCAACAGTATAACAAAGAGGACATTCTAGACGAGGCCCATATTAGAAACTCAGACATCACCAGGCTCGTAAAGACTTCTTCACTCATTGGACCTGTTGGGAGAAGATTGTTTCCAGTTGATGTTAGCTTCGGATTTGCGTTGGGGTGGCTTTGCTTAATCTGCAACCAGGCAATGGAAAAGAACTCATTTCGTTGCATCTACTAGCGGTGTGTCCGATGTATAGAGACATAAGGTGGCATTGGTTTGGGTCATCAGTAGATCTACAGTGGTGCATTCTGCATCGTATGACTGAATTCACCGAATGTAGCAGAACTTTGCCTTGTCCCTACGAATTTGCCTAGGATATTCAAGGTCAGATTATTTCTAATGTCTCCGTAGGACTAAGCAGAATATTGAAGGAACGTACTTGTTGAAGTTCTGATTTTTTTCTCTTCCATGAAATTTTAATTATTCAAGTTGCCAATTTATGCTATAGCGAAAAATTTCAGATACTATATGTTTCAACAGGAAAACATTTCATACTGGAAAAAAATGCATCAATTGTTTTCGAAAATTTCATTTACAATAAAAGCAGAGAAATATTCTATTCTATTCGGAACTGCGATATTAGCAAAATGAAATATTGTTTCCCATTGTGGATTTTGCTCCTTGGTGATAAATAATTCGTAACAGAATCAACTAAATCTACCAAAGAGGGCCATCATTGTATACCAAAACTTTTAGAACAATAAAACTTGCAATCGATTTTACCTGACTTTCCTTTTTTATCTACTAACTATTTGAAAATAGAGCAAAAAGGGTCTAGCCGGATAAGCATACGAAATCTGCCCCCAAACGTATAAGGTACAAATTGACGGCATGAGTTCGTTTCTATGTGATATATAATTGCACCGAAGGATGACATTATAATTGATTTTTATGAAAGTAATAGGGGAGGAAAGAAGAATAAAACCGATTTTCATGAACAAAATATATGTTGTAGATACTGATAGTACTATTTCAAAAAGAAAAACGGAAACTGCATCACAGAAAATGCTGTGAAAAACCATGTTTGGATTTTTCAGAGATCATGAGCAATATTATCTCCATAAACACCTGTCTTACTTCTCATCCCTCTCGCCATTGATCACTCAGACGCGATGATTTTTTTCATATTTCGCTAAGTACTTAGGCTGGTTCAAAAATTTTGAACAAATTCCTCGCATGAGACAAGTATCATACGAAATCAGCAATCTAGGAACATCAGCCAACAGTCCATCTTCCATAGACACACTCGCATTCATAGTGTGAACGCCAGGAACGTGGGAGCTCTATAATGTTCAGGACATCTACTAAAGGTTCACGTGTGTAGCTTCGAGTTCTTTGAGGAAGGCAGTGCCGGATGAGAGGCCCGAAACGAAGAAGAAACGAACATCGAAACAAGCAAAAACCGAGGCAGTGCTCATCAGAGCTGCCGAGGGTATCAGCTACGCTAGCGTGATGCGTGGGATCCGGGGTGTGGTGCAGACAGAAAAGCTTGGTTTATAAGTCAAGGGAATAGAGCAGATGTGGGACGGAAGGGTTCTCATAGAGGTTGGAAGTAAAGCAAAGTGCAGGGAGAAAATGTCCTCTGCTATCAAGGAAATGATCTGCAACAAAGAGAACAAGCCAGAGCTTGTTTCTCGAGTTGAGGTCGATATTCTCGATTTGGAACCTTCGACGGGCCGAAAAGAGGTGAAAGTCGCCTTGAAAAACAGCTTTGTTGAACCTGGGTTCACCAGGTATGAGGTAAGCCTCACGAAGAAGGTCTTTAGGGGAAACCTAATGGCCTTCGTCGAAATAAACGAGAAGGGTGCTGCGAGGCTACTGTGGACAGGGCACCTAAAAGTTGTGTGAGTAACCTGCTGCGTAAGAGAGAAGCTGGCAGCAACCAGGTGCTACCGCTGCCAAGGCTACGATCACATAGCAGCTACGTACGACGGTCCTGAAAAGAATTATTGCTGCTGGAGAAGTGGAGAAGAGGGACACAGGTCTGCGGAGTGCACAACAGCTCCGCACTGTAACCTCTGCGTCGCAAAGCAGGATCTTTTTCGGGAAGACCATTTTCCAGGAACTGCGAGATGAAGTGTATTCCGGAAAGGTGCCGAGAAGCGCAATTCGAAGTAACCTGCGAAGTGAATCAAGCCGCCTCTGAATAACATCCAGAGAATCCGGGAGAGTCAACTATGCCCAGCCAAAATGTCGAAGGCTGATTAGCCCGATGCGTGAAACTTTCGCGCTAGTGAGGACAACGTGCACATCTGAGTTGGAGCATAGAAGACCAGAAGAACCAGAAGAACGGAGTTTCCGTGGAGATCACTCCTGAACATGTGATGGTGGTTCTTCAATTGGTAAAAAATGAAACCGAAATTCCTCCATCACCATCAACATCGGAAGCCTAACAGTAACGAGAAGTGCGGACCCTTCTCGGTGTCTGTTATCAGATTTTCCTACCATTTCGTAAAAAAGGGTAGTATCTCCGTCATGAAAACCTCTGTTTCCGAATCTAGTTTTCTTCTCCATAATATGAGTAGAATATTCTTCATTACCGTCAATCATTTATTCTGAAACTAGTTAATGTTTTTATGTTCTCGCACTTATTCCGAATCATGTGTGGAATTCATTTGTCTCGGACTAAGGATTTTTTTATGTGTCAAAGAAATAGGAAGCTGTAGGGACCACAACTAAATGATGATGATAATAGTAGATTTTAGGACCAAGTTCTCGAGCTTGTGGAATAATCTGTAATTTTCTAATGATAAAAATAATAATAGATTATTTATTCTCACCCATTGTCGCATGATATGAAACATTTCCAGCAAAAGCATACCTGAAACAAACAGAAAAATGAAAAACACTATTGAATATTGCACAGTTGCAGGAAGAATCTAAAAATATATAATAATGTAAGTTGGGATTTACTCCTGGAGAGTTGTAAGATTGATTATGATTGTGGAAGCTTCAAGAAAATCCTACTTGGCGAGATAGTGTTGTCAAAATTTCTAACTCTGCTTTATTTATTAGGCAGAAATTATTTGTCTTTTTTGAAAAGCAGCCTTGACTGGTGTATAGAAAATTTCATTAGCTTTATTTTCGAATAAGAACATCAAAATTAGATCGGAACTGTGGCCCCTCTTTTTTTGCCTCACTGTGTGCTGCGGCCCTAGTGGCGTAATTGGTTGAACCAAAAAAACAAGTAAAATGGTTAAGGTACCTCAGATAAGTTGAAGGCTGATGCAGTCTCGAGAGATGGGTCAGAATGGCGGCGACGTGATCGGTCGATGTTTCCATGGTTTGAGTGGAAAAACGAAACATATTGAAGTAATCACAATCTAGAGGAGCTTTTCGAGGAAAATCGGCTATATAACTGGAATAGCAGTGAAGAGCAAAATGAAGGCTCGGAGATTTTCGGCTTCTAACCGGGTTGGCTCAATCTCTGTTGCCGGCCGGCGTCGGCTTAGAAATTTTTCATGAGTGTGGGTTTTTTTAATGACTTGTTCAAGTGGGGTTTTGTAAAGGTCAGGGGCATTATGGTCCATTTGAAAGAGGATGGCGGAAAGCCACCAACAGGTGAGAGTCAGGGTAAGGAGTTCAAAGATGATCAACGCGGAAAGCTAGACGAAGAGATAGAAGTAAATGGAAGTGGGGGAGGCTCAGACAAAGAGATCTCAGAATTCGTGGTTGTCGCGAGCGCTATGGTCGCACTTTCTTGAAGTTGGTCGGTCAGGGGGTCCAGAGCGAATTCGTTAACAAGGGAGGATGAAGGGGTTATCAGTACAGAAAACATGAGTCGAAAGATGGATTCGGTAAGAGACGATGATGGCTCTTGCAAGAGGTTCAGGGAAGACGACATGATGGGCAATAACCAAAAGCAGTTGCAATAAGATACACAAGCGAGTCCAGTAACGTCGGTAATAAACGGAAGGGAGAGCAAATACACTTTAGATCACAAGGGGCCGTTTAAAGTCATTGTACAGAGAGACCCATCCGTTTCGGCAGAGAGGTAAGATGAAGAAATGTTGGGTGTGGGAAAGTTAATGTGAACATGAAGTCGGCTGTGTCGGTAAATCTATTATTGGAGTCGGAAAGTTTAGAATCAAAGCACATTATCGCGTTCGTGCCTACGAGCAATCTGACAAGGAAGGGGATAATCAGGGACTTGTCTTTTATTCTTCAGAGATGGAAATTAAACAAAATCTGTGAGGATTCAGGGTAGACATTAGAGTAAAGTAAGTGCGTAGGTTAGAAAGATGAGAGTTCTCGAATGAAAGAAAAGCTCGCAAGCGGGTTCCCAATTATACGGTTGTTTTCATTTCGGGCACGTTGTAAAAGCATGCGAATGCAAGGTTAAGTTGTGCGGCAGCTGTGGGGAAGATATTTCAATCGGGCAGTTCGGCCGGACTCGATGGTTAGCGACCGTTACCCAGTGTCAACTAGTGATGGGGTGTCGGTGGCGGCAACAAGAGTGGTCAAACACCACAGGGATGTATCAGAGAAAATCAAATATTTCTCGCTGAATTGAGAATATCATACGTTTCAATACGTTTCATCATACCTCATAATATCCGAAAGGGAATGCCCACTAATCGCTGCCCAGGAGGTGAAGAAAGCATTAAGGGGCACGGAGAACTTCTCCACTGCTGGTCCAGATTGTATCAAGAACATTTGGTGGAAGAAGTTCACTTCTACACCCCAACATCTGGCCCGCATCTTTACCTCATATTTGAAGTCGGAGATACCTTTTCCGCAGTGGCTGGTGTTAGGACGCACTGTATTCCTATCGGAAAAGGCGACTTGTCCAACCCAAGGAACTATAGACTAATATTTTTTCTGAACATGGTGTAAAAGATCTTTATATCTATACTGCATGAGAGGATTGTTCGAATAATTGGACCTGTATGGATTGAGATTTAGGAACAACGAGGATTGAAAAGAGGCGCGGCGGGATGTCGGGAAAACCTGCTGATCGACAGGAGTGTCTGCAAAGACGCTGCAAACTACAAACGCAATCTGTCGATGGCCTTGATTGATTACCAGAAAGCTTTTGATTCAACTTCTCATAGACTTCTCGTCTGGCTGTTGAAAAGCTTGGAGGTTTATTCAGATATGTCACTTTCCAGAGACGTGTCTTTCAGGGTGACGCAATGAGCCCTTTCCTCTGCTGCATCACAGTATTGCTTCTATCACTCACACTCCGCGATTTACGTGAGTACCTCTGTGGCGGAACTAATTTTCGCGAGCATAAGGTCACTCATATATTTTACATGGATGACTTGAAGATCTATGCTTCTGGAAAAGAGCATCTTGAAGATGCTCTTAGTATCGTAGGGAGGTACACACGAGAGATCGGTATGGACTTTGGATTGGATAAGTGTGCCAAGATTCATCTGAAACGTGGACGAATAGCAGGTATTGATAGGAACCCTGAGCTTGTGGACTGAAATGCTGTCAGACACCTTAGCGCTGGACAAACCTACATATACCTGGGCGAGTCTGAGAGCCGCATTCAGGATACAGCATCTCTAAAGGAGGTTCTCTAAAGCAGATAGAAACACTTGCTCTGACGGATTTGGTCGTCCAACCTATCGTCGTTGAACAAGATATCTGCGACTAACATGCTTGCCGTCCTAGTTCTACTCTATTCGTTTGGAGTGGTTCCACGGACAAAGAACGAGCTCAGAGCCCTTGACATTATCACGCGCAAAATGATGCATATGAAGAAAAACTTGCATATCAACTCGTCCGTTCCGCACATCACGCGCCGTAAATGCGGACGCGGACTTCTCAATCTTAAATGCCTATTGTTCTCATCATCGGTGCTTTTGGAGGTGCGAAGCCTTCACTGGTTAGCAACCTCAAAGCCATCCCCGTGTGTCGAAAATATGCCGTGGCACTTGCCGGACGGATGCAAAGAGCAGTCATACTTGGGTCTCTCTGTGTCCTTAGAACACACGAGGGTTTCGCCGGCCCGTCGCGTCGTTGTGATTTTATCGTACATGTGGTCACTCATCTAACGGTCGTGAGATGTTCAACCAAATTTTAATTTATATATATATATTGCATGCTTGAACCAGGTGCCTTTGAAAATCAAGCCATTTCCCGAACATGAACTGATTAATTTTTTTTGTTACCTCTTATTTCCGGGTTTACCGTAAGGGTCACGTATCCTGTTCATACATTCACATTCTAACCCTCAGTAGCCATGGATAAACACATTCATACCTTTTCCTCTACCGTGAAGTGGTGAGGGCCTGGGTCATTACCAAGAGAAAAATTGAACGTGGATGAATACTAGAAAAAACGTTGATAGATTCGATGCTTACCTGATAATCCATTATTAAGAGAGGGGGTGTTTCGAGTGATGATCATAAAAATCAAGTATATTAATGACAAAACCTGAAATCTCAGTTCCAGGTCAGCCCTGGAGATGCAAACTGCAACAATTGCGAAATGTCGGTGAAATTTTTAGTTTCCTACACGATCGGAACACGAAACATTTGCTTTCGAAGAAGATGTATAATCTGAAATATCTAGCAATTGTGATTTCTCAAAGAAATAATTTGTAACACATGCTTTATGAATACTATTGTTAAAAAACAGATGTTTCGAAATTTGAATGATTGAAATTGGAATTTTATGTTCGATGTAACAAATTCAGATCGTCAGTTCTTGTCTGGCGGCCAAAACTCTAAATTTTTATGCATAACTACATAAAGCTTCATTTATAGGTATTTTCAAGTCACTGGTTTCAAATTCGAAGTCAGATTTTACGAAAAAAGATAGCGAATTCCAAAACATGACAAAAACAACTCAAGTCGAGTTTGATCTGTGAATATGAAATATTTCCAAGAAGTCCTTATTACACAAAAAATAAATTTTTTATGTCACCTTTCTTACCTTATTCAAAGAAAGAGGTGGGAATATGATGGAATTCGTAAACAAACTAGGTCACCAAAACGAACATCAAACATTTACGGGTCAATGCTCTTGAATGATTTGCGTCATTAAGTTCATTGAATTCTCCAATAAAATATTTTTTTCGAAAACAAGATAGGAACAGACTATAGTTAAAAGCAGAACCTTGAATATGTTTAATCTTAAAGCGGAATAAAATTATATGAACCCCCAAGACAGACGGGGACATCTCTTGGTGGGATTTTCGGCAGAATTTCTAATTAATGTTTCGAATAAGGATTTAAATCTGTTTTGGAAAAATGAGGTCCGTTCTTAAACTGCTCATCACCCTGGTGGTCATCTTCCATCCTGTTGTTAAATATAACGTAAATAATCTCATTGCGCGTTGTGCGGACAGGTCGCAAGTTTGAATTGAGCGAGCCTAGGGCGCCCATCTGTAGGATCTTGCGCTTCGCGGTCGGTCATTGTTCTTCTCTACAAGTGTGTATGGAGCTTTTGAAACTGAAAAGCAGTGAATTTATCCATATTGTTTCTGACGCTACGCATATAAGGTTGCGACAGCTATTTCACAGGGCAGGATCCAGACTAGTACCATCATTTTTTGCTATTTCGATGCCCATTTATTACGCAAAAATGAATTTTTTCGCTCATGCTGTTTCCGAGAAACGCGTTGCCCCATACTCTAATATTAGGCTAAGGCAGAAAACTCGAGAACAGAGAAAGCTCTTGAAGCGATCCTGGTGGCCTATTTTGTTGCTATTTCGCTGCTGAAAGGTAGCGTCACACTCCAATCTCGCAACCCACCCCACCTCGGGATCGCGGTATTAGGCTACGGCAGCGTGGGAAGGCTATCCCTGGAACGGAGAGTCCTATCGGCATGTTGCTGCCGTAGCTTAATAATGAGGTACGGAGCAACGCGTCTTCTGAAAACTTTATGAGCAAAAAATCAATTATTGCGCATAAAATTAGCAAGAAATTAGAGCCAAAATACGCCACCATTCGGATGTCGTAGCTTACTATAGAGATATGGGACGTGTTTCTCGAAAATGGATTTAGCAAAAGAAATAATATTCACGGAACAAATTAGCATCAAAATATCAAAAATTTTGGTACAAGTCCGGATCCTGCCCTGTAAAATTGCTATCGAAAACCTAATATACGTTTTAACTCTAATTGGGAATATAAAGTTGAAATGCGAGACCTGATGACCACCTAACAAGAATTCATAAAAAGTTTATTAGTTTAATATTAAATCTTAAAAATGGAATTCTCCTGAGACCAAAGAAAGGGAAACGATACTCGCAAAGGCGATGTGTGCTGTATTGTCAATTGTGACTCCAAAAAAAATATCAACACTAATTTGAGTTTTCATTAGGTACCAAAATTTAGCAGAAGTACTGTTACAGTGAAAAATCTTATTGGAGAAAGCAGTGTTGTGCACAATTATATTAATTCCACATTCCTTTTGCAATACAACAGTGTAGCAACAATGTGCTTGCAACAGTGGCCCGTGCCAGCTTTGCAAGTGCAGTCCATGCCAGTGACAGAGACATGTTTATTGATCTCACTGTTGTTATTATTATCATGAATTATCGATAATTTACCCGTAATTATAGGTGACTCTGAGGCTTATCCGCTTGTACGTAAGCACAGTCAAAATATGTCAATGCTATCTTCCCCTTTGTAAGTCGTTCGACACGCGATCATGAAACAAGAAATGATCGCTCTTCCACCTTCGATCATGTTTCTTGAAGACAGCGTTGCAACAGCATATTCACACAATGTTTTTAGAGAGAGTAGCAACATTTTTATCCCATTTTATTTATATCTTACTTGAATAAACGTGTTGAGACTCATGCTAATCATATGCATGCCCAATCCCATAGGCAGTCATTTTTGTTTTGATACAGCAGCGCCTCTTCGCTCGCGGAACATGGAATCGACAAGTCCCATAAAAAATAAATGAGAATAAATTTGTAACTTATTTTTGCATTGAAGATTTTTTGTTTCCTAATTTTATCCATAGGTTATGTCGTTTTTCTTGAAATTTCATTTTTTTGTTCTTGTTCAATTTCTCGCGATTGGAACGGAAACGACGAGTTCGATCAAAAAATAATTGGGAACGAATTTATGGATATCTTTCGGATGAATAACTCTCTTCTATCAAATCTCTGTCTCACTCTCCGTCGCTTTAAAAAAAATTGCATCATTATATATTCAGAATTGTATTTCCTGAATGGCACAAAAACTACGTATCCTGCTCAGAAACAGTTCATGACACATTCGTGGAAAACTTGCGTTTTTTGGCTGAAAATAACTTTGTTTGTATTCTGGAATTACCGAAATTTTATAAGTCTAACAATTATGATTTATAAAAGAATATCATACAGATAGTGGGATGGTAATGCCAATAATCGGAATTGAGTTTGTAAGGGTTTACATGTCCTGAAAAGATATTTCCAAGTGCGTCTACATTTGCGATGTCTTGAATTTCGTAGCTTTACTTCAACTCGAGATGTAACTCTAATCGGTTGTCGAAGAAATCAGGTAAAAAACAGGATCATATCTTTTGAATTTTTTCTTCACCATACTTTCCTAGGTCGTTGAGATGACGTAAATACCCTTTTCGTACTTTGGCATTGCACACCAACCCAACTCATATATTTTAGTAGAGTGGTTCTTCCCCGAAGATAGTAAGTATCTATAATATCATTCAACAAGCCCTGTCATGAGACAGGATCATAAGCTACAATATGAAATAATGTCCACTTCTAAAGTCCTGACCATGGTTCAAGTCCCTTTCCAAGCTGCGTTCACTCACATTCTTTATTATCAGTTTCCAGTACGCATACAATGTTTAGCTTTTCTCCCACGCATTCTATACCACGAGTCCTTTCTTTTAGGGCCATTTATTCCTTTGGCTATCCAAAGCCTTAGGGACTTCAGGTGATGAGCCCCCCGAACATCCAGTTTTCAGTGAAAGAAGCCGCGTATATTTACAAATTAAAAATGTCAACACTACTTTGAAAGGAATTCTACATCCTATTAATATAAATGAAATTCCTACCTGGGTGTTTCAACAACATAGACAGTACAATTCAGAAGAACACGTTTATATTTACCTGCCTTATGCTCCATATAAGAAACGCTTGGTCGCAAATTTCGAAACTGAAATTTTTGATGCTCATGCTAGTCCAGAATCCCGCTCTTTTGTAAGAGATGTGAAAAATAGGGCTCGTGTTATGACAGCGATTCTTGAGCCTCCCCATTCGGAAGTAGCGCATCCTGATAAACCGGTCATTTTTGTACGATTGCCAGAAAGTACAAGCACCTTGGCAGGAGTGCTGTATTCATGGGAGGCTAGCGCTTTGCCTGAATGGGTCAATTGAGGAAAACGAGTTCTGAGACCAGACATCACAAATTCGGAGAATAGGGTTAAATTAGAGACGAACAGTTCATAACCAGAAACGAGACGCCTTCGAATTCTAGCCGACACATTAATACATCCTAAACATTGCTGAAATGAAAAGTCGCTAGAGAAACATATGAACATCTATAGAATGTTAAAAAAAGGCCAGGTTTTCAGCTTTCTTGAAAACGTAGGTTGAAATGATCATGTGTAACATATAACATTTGTTTATCATAAATGAAGTCTATTCATTTTCCATGTCTCCAGACTTTTTCATTTTTTCTACTGTCGTTCCATCAGCAAAAAGTGCCAAGGGTTCAACTGAGAACAGGAGAGTGCATATGTACAGTCGAATGTTCAAACGAAAAGATGTCTTACCAACCTTAAACAGCGATTTTTTACCAGGAAAGACAATGTTCTTACAAATTACATGATTTCACAATTAAATAGTTTATTTTCTAACCATATGGTTGAATGTGTACCTTTCACGATGATCCAGCATGATAAATTAAGTTGTTTCTGGTTTCGATCGTGTACAATACTACAAATTTTTTCGACGTCTCGCGAACGTTGCAGCTCGCATCTTCAGGACTAGCCTAAAAGTGAGGTTTCAGGTTATGATACTATATTTTATATGCTATAAACGATGCCTGTGATTGGTAAATGACCCCACTGTGGGGATCGGCTAGACCTGATTGGCCAATCAATTCTTTTTTAAAAAACCGGAAGGACGGAAAGCCAATTTGGATTGGTATCGTATCCATTGTCCCTATTCATGTTGAAAGGGTGTTTTAAGATTTCTATTGCTGCTCTATGTCTCCTTGGAAAGATTTTTCCGTTTTTGCGATGATTGTTGCTTGCTCAAATGAAATGTTCTGTCCTGTTTCGATGTGATGCTCAGCTACTGCTGATTGCGTGAAATGTGCCTGACTTAACTCTCATGTTCCTTCAAACGTTAGCTTACCGCTCTCTCGGTTTCTCTAATATAGACTTTGCCACAAGAGCAAGAGATTTTATATACTCCTGTATCACTGAATGGTGCCTTCTTGTCTCTAGGGTTGTTTAGAAGTTGTCCTATTTTTGCAGGTGGTTTGAATATGGTATGGATGTTGTGTTTTTTGAGAGTTCTCCCTATTTGTTCTGTGATACCTTGGATGTAGGGTAGGATGGTGGTGGCTTTTTTCTCTCTTCCTTTAGTTGGTTGTGTTGACTTGCTTTTTCTTGTGTTTTTTCCGATTGCTCTATCAATTTGTTTCTTCGTCTAATCATTTTGCTTCAGGGTTTGCTTAACAGTTTGCAATTTATTTTGTAAGTTATCTTAATCTGTTATGGAGACACCTCTGTAAATGAAAGAGTTGATAACTGACTAATTTTAGGATGGGTGGTGGTGGGAGGAGACATGGAGGTATCTCCTTGCGTGAGTAGGGTTCCTGTAAACTTCATGTTCTAATTTGTTATCGGATCTTTTGTGAACTAGAACGTCCAAGAAAGGCAATTTTCCGTTTTGTTCAAGTTCCATGGTAAACTGGATATTAGGATGTAATTGGTTGATGAAATCGGAAAATTTGTGTAGTTCACCCATTCCCTGTCTTCAGACTACACAAGTACCGTCAACGTAACGGCACCAGAACTCTGGTGTGACCTTGGATTGGCTGAAGATTTTACTTTCCAAATATTCTATAAAGATGTTACCTATTACAGGTGAAATTGGAGATCCCATTGCTGCTGCTGAGATTTGTTCGTAGAATTCGTTGTTAAAGGAGAAGTAAGTATTGTTGAGACAGCGTTCTATCAAAGGGATGAGATCAGAGAGAAAGTTTGTGGAGGATTTGATGATATCGATTGTATCAGGGATTGGTACTTTCGTGAAGAGAGATACTACGTCGAAACTCACGAGGATGTCCTGAGGTTGAATATGAACCCATTGTATCTTTTTAATAAAGCCAAAAGAATTTTGAACGTGCGTGATAGTTTCCTGTGAGAAGATTCAGTTCTTTGGTAAGGAAGCGTGCTAGGTTGTAGGTTGGTGAGTTCATTCCGCTAACGATCGGTCCGAGTGGAATGTTGTTTTTGTGAATTTTTGGGAGTCCGTTAAATCTTGGAGGAATAGAATTACTGGGTATAAGTTTGGATATTGTATCTTTAATAAGTTTGGAGTCCTTCAGAAGGGTTTTTGTTTTATTGACTATTGTTTTAGTGGGATCTTTTTTCACTTTTCTGTACGTATCGTCAGTTAACGGGTCCTCGATTTTGTTGTTGTAATTTTCTTTGTTCATAATAAGTGTTGCCTTTATCTGCGGGTGATACTTTAATGTTTTTGTTTCGATTCAGTTCTTTGATTGCTGTTTTTTCTTTTCTAGTCAAGTTGGAGAAGGAAAGTCGTACTTGGCGTAGTATGTTGGCCGTCCTCCGTCTAATGTCATTTGCTTTTTCAGGTGGTAGGTTATATATTACTGACTCTAAATTGCTTATTATTTCTTCTTCTGGAATTACAAAGGCGTCAGAGGCAAAGTAATGTCCTTTAGATAGAACTGAAATCTTTTCATTATTCAGAGGTTGATTAGAGATATTTTTCACAGTGTTGTTTAGTGGTGTTTGCGACACTGGAAGCAATTTGTCAAATTTTTTATTTTGTTTTTTGGTATAGAAATTTTTAATCCGTTCGGATTGGTCAAAAGTAATGCGGTCCAATGGGGCCCAAATGTCAGATCTAAGCTGCAACGTTCGCCAAACGTCGACAAATTTGTGTAGTTTTGTACACGATCGAAACCCGACATATCTTATTTAATCAATATAACATTTGTTTATCAGAAATAAAGTCTATTCATTTTCTACGTCTCAGGACTTTTCAATTCTTTATACGGCCTTTCTATCAGCAAAAAGTGCTAAGGTATTAAACTAAGAACAGGAAAGTGCATCTCTACAGTCAAATGTTCGAACAAAAGGTTGACTTGCCAACCTTAAACAGTACTTTCTTACCAGAAAAGATAATGCTCTTACAAATTACATGATTTCACAATCACATAGTTTATTTTTCAACCATATGGTTGAATTTGTACCTAAAAAACATTCCAATTTCAGATAAGCGATAGTTGAATCCATTCGCATAAGATTAGTTTTTTAGTCAATGCAGATAAAGAATTTTGAATAACTGGTTTTTAATTTTGAAACCGAAAGATAAATTTTCTAAGTAGAATTTATAACACGAACCCTGGAACTTCGAACAAACAAGTTATTGGTTATTCGACTAATTAAGTAAGCGTACGTAATTTCTAGAGTAAATTGGCGGAATGAAGTACGGTTAATTAACAGTAAGATTATTCTCAATATTCCTAATCAGCGATCCTTGAAAAGGTTATTTCTTTCGAACCTTTTCGAGCTAAAATGCTTCATAATTGAATAGTTGAAAATGAAGTTGTTTCGGGTTTCGATCGTGTACAAACTACAAATGTTGTCGACGTTTCGCGAACGTTACAGCTCG
>WSXT02169095.1:0-23275 GCA_011762715.2 Neuroterus valhalla | reverse complement strand
GTGTTATCACGATGAAAACGAAAACTATTTGTCCTATCGAAAAATAATCAACAATGAATTTGTAGACTTTTTAAGGTAAACAATTTTTGTTTCCTTAATTTTTTTCAGATCCCGCATAGTTTTGCTCAAAAATGGAACTTTTCATTTTTGGTGAAATTTTTTTCGATTTAAACAAAAACTATGCATCTTATGAAAAAATGGTATGTATAAAATTTAAAGGTCTTTTTAAAATAAATAATTTTTTATTCAACATTTTTTCGCACCTTGCATATTTTGAACGGAAACATGCATTTTTTATTTTTCAAGAAGCGATTTTGATGGATAAAACCAGAAACATTTGTCAAAAATGGCTGGTTGACGAAATCGTCCTTTCTTTCGCGGCCTTAAAAGATTGTGCCAAAGCACAATCCAATATTATCATTTTTCCGAAAATTATCGAGTTCACAGTTAATTTTTAATTATTTTTTGTGCGATCAAAATTGGATTTTTCGATCTTTTGAGAAAATTCGAAAAGTTGTTTAAACGATCTCGTACGGCTTCCAAGCAGAAACCCTTTTTTGCTTTTAACTTTTTTTTCAATCTTGCGTTATTGGGCTAAAACTTCTCATTTTCGTTTCTATTTTTGAATGTTGAAAATACCACAACTCTGGCCATTTCGATTTCATCAAAAAAAATCCATTAGTGTGAATTCTTTCACTTTTTTCATTCTACAAGAGACCGTACTTACGATTTGTTATTCTTGGAAAAAAAATCCAAAAAAATTTTCAAAATGCTCTCCCTCTTTGATTTTTCATCCAAAATAGCTAGCAAACATACTCGTCCTTTCTCTTCCGGTTTTGAAAAAATGTGCCAAAGCACGACTGAATATGATCATTCTTTAGAAAGTTATCGAGTTCACAGATTAGTTTTCATTATTTTTTGTACGATCAAAAATGGAATTTTCGATTTTTGGAGAAAATTCAAGAAGCCGTATTCACAATCTTGTAGGGCTCCTAAAAAGAAACATTTTTGCTCTCTGACTTTCTTTTCAATCTTGCGTTATTTGGTTAAAAATTCTCATTTTCTGTAATATTTTTGTATTTTGAAAATGCCCTAACTCTGACAATTCAGCTTTTATCAAAAAAAGTCATGGAGATAAATTGTTTCATTTTCCACCTACTACAAGGAGCCGTACTTACAATTTCTGAGTCTTGGAAAAAAATTCCAAAAAATGTTCAAAATGCTCCCCCCCCCCTCCCCCTTTGATTTTTCATCAAAATTAGCTGGTCAACGAACTCATCCCGTCTTTTCGGTCCCTCAAAATGTGTGCCAAAGGGCAATCCAATCCGAACATTCTTTCGAATGTTATCGAGTGCACAGATTACAGACTACAGACTACAGACTACAGACAGACAAACACCTTCGCGAAAACCATTTTTTCTGCATTTCTTATGGCCGAAGGTAATTTATGATGTTTTTAAGCATTCCATGACACTTCCTTCTTCTAGGCCAAAGTCACGTCACTGATAGCTTATGTGAACGCTGATTAGAAAACTGATCATGGAATGTATAAAAGCTCCTAACATTCATTGAATTTTTATACTCCTTCCGAAGTAACCGAAGCGTTCAGACGATTCGAAAATCAGTAATTACCAGACCAGACACAAGTGATCATTCTTGGACATACTTGAAAGATGGGGACGTGTAAACCAATATTCTATTTCATATTTGTTAGAAAATTGGCTATAAATGTGGTTCCTTCATCAGCTTCCTGGATTGTGCCATTATAATCCATCAGAGTTGACCAATCAATCTGCATGGGACGCATCAATGGTGTGTGCAATTTTGGAGAAATAGTTCCAGGTGAACGACTTCTGGAAGAACCCGACGTAGCGGATTCAGAACACGACAAAGACTTGATGAGAGAAAACTGTGGCGGTGGTGTTATTGAAGTCAAGAGGATGTTTGGCTGCTTTAGTTGTGAAAAAAATACTCGAATTGAGGTGACAAGTGCGTTAGGTAATCAAGCTGGATAAGAATGTGTTACTCGATTGTTTAAGACTGATTATATGGTCCAGCTATTGTTTCGGAGTAAGAGGAATACAAAGATTCACCAAGCCGTAAGGTTGTACGGTGTCTGAGTCAATTAGTTTATGTCATTGGTCTGGAAACCCTCCAGGATGAACTATTAATAAAGTGAAATCCACAGTTGTATGTATTTACAACACGAATAATAATAATGTTCAACAAACTTTTCCACCAAATGACATTTTTTTATTCCTTTCATGTATTTCTCAAATAATTTCTGGAAATATTGTCATTCCTATAATATGTAATTGACACAATGATTGCGCTCTGAGTTGTGAAACTTCTAATAAGGATACGTCACCTCTACCAACATGAGGTACTTACGAGTTACTTCTTCAATATAAGGGAAGAAATTTACCTTAGACAATGAATGACGTTAAGGCGCCAGAAAGTTTGAGTACTATACGTTTAGGCGCGAGACGTTGAGGCGCCAGGGTGTTCAGGCGCGAGCCTGTTAGGTACCAGGGCGTTTAGGCGCGGGCCGGTTAAGCGCCAAACCGCTCTGGCCTGGGCCGGCTAGGCGCCAGGGCATTCAGGTGCGGGCTGGTAAAGTGCCAGGGCATTTAAGCGCGAATCGGTTAGGCTCCAGAGCGTTAATGTGCTGACGTACAGGCGCAGGGAGTTTAGGCTCCAGGACTTTTAGGCACCGGAATGTATAATTTTACTAACGTATGCAATCATTCTCCGTTCAAATACTTGCTAGACCCAAAAAGGTCCGATTTATTTTCCAGTGAATGACAAAGAACAATACACTTTTCGCTGGTATACTACCACTCGCCCTTCTTTCAGGCCTATAAATATTTAAAGAAACAATTATTTCATTCTATTATTTATTTGTTCACATTGGACATCCCGGCACCTATGACTCAGTGTCTGAATGACCTGGTATCTAAATAATCTAGCTCCTGAAAGTCCTGGCGCATAAAGGTTCCGTCTCAGAACTTCCAGCGCCTAAACGTCACGTGCTCGTCTGGCGCTTCGCGCTTGAAAATTTGTTTACCTTGTGCTTTGTGCTTCCGACTGTAAATCGTAAAAATGACGGAAGTGTGAATTCCTAAATTTGAAACTTGGCTTATTTTCGACTGCGAATGGAAGAAATTTAACATGATTTTTAGCAAAGTGAAAGAATATCTTATCGAAAATTTGAATATCCCAGGGAGGAAGGGGAATTCACAAAACAATTTATTAGTTTGTGAACGTAATTTTCAATTTTGAACTCGAAGTAAATAGTTTTCAAGACTAATTGTAAAAGTTAAATTATCTTCAGAAAAAACTTTTTTCAAGCAGAGAAAAACGGATTTTCTGCAAAATTGTTAGTTCTGCAATAAAACACCTAATATCATAATTTATCAAACGAATTCTCAACTTAAAATTATATATTTGAATCTCCAGTGAAATAAACCAAGTTTTAACGTAGAATACCTGGAGTTTTGTATTGGTTTCCAATAAATAACTTTGCAGATGAACAGATAATGGAAAAATTAATTGTTTTGGTCCTCAACATTTTTCTCTGACTAGCATAGTTTGAGCGGAAATGTGCATTTTTAACTTTCGAAAAAGCTATTTTGTTGGATAAAAACAGAACCATCGATAAAAAATGCCTTGTTAACGAACACGTCCTTTCTTTTGTGGCCTTAAAAAAGTGTGCCAAAGTCTACAGATTACGGACTACAGTCAGACAGAGACTTCCGTGAAAACCATTTTTTATCCTGAGGGAGTTTTGAAACGTGGTGATTCCATTGAATCCGCAAAATCCAATTTTCCCATGAAACTAATACCTTCCCATTTAGAATGAGAATGTAAAAATTATATGCCATCAATTTGAAATATTTTCACTTGCAATTCCGGAAATTTTGCAGAGTTATATTATATTGAATCAGGGGTGTCCAACGCGGGGTTGGCGCGCTTCTCCTTTCTTCCCCTTCTCCGAGCGCATCATCGGGAATTCTCTTCTCGTTTCGCCACGGGTCTGACTACGCCTCACCACGCCTACTTGCGTGCAATGTTCACACATCCCGGTCGCGGGGGACCCCTTTCCACATCTCGCTCAGCGCATGAACGCATCAAAGGTGGCAAGAGAGGGAAATGACGAGTGACAGTTATTTGCACCGTTGCTCACGCATTAGACACCTCTGTATTGAATGAACAAATCTCTAATTTTTGTCTGAACTTGATTCCTGAGTTTACGGAATCGAGGTAGAATTATACTACTTTTTGTTCTTTTGGTAAGTCACTGATTGTTATCACGTTGTCTCATCAGATTTCTAATATTGGATGTAACTCAGGGAGCAGCTGTATTAAAATATTTCAGGAGCATATGGTGGGGCAAACTTATTGAATGCAGATGAAGCTACCAGTCAGGGTGTCAATTTTATTGTTTATATCGGCTAGAAGGTATGATTAGAGTTAGTCAGGATTTGGAAGCAGTTATTATATGGTAGGAAGAATTACTGAAAAAAACTTGGATTCTCAAAAATGGGCAAGAGAGACTCAACATCAACGTGGCAAATGCTTAATATTTCCATTGATATATTAGAAGAAGAATCAGAAACAAGCCTGAAACAAGGAGACCACAAAGCATTCATAAATACTGGTCAAGACTATAATTGTTGCAGTCGCCTGGACCACCCTTTCCCTTGTAGATTGGGACAATAATCGCCTTTCTCCAATCACTCGGAACTTCGCCGTTCACAGCACACATATTCATAACTTCACACAGCCACACAAGCAAGTTTCCGCCGCCGTACTTGAGCATTTCAATGTCAGCATTCTCAATTCCTACTACCTCAGTCTTAGTATTTCCTTTTCTACTCTTCTTCGCCCTTTTCCAGAATAGTTTCTTTAGAAACCATAATTGAGGAAGACCAAACCAATGGAACTTACATCGTATAAAAAGCTTTCGAAATCGAAGCACCTTAAGCGCTACAATAACAGCAATATATAGATGAAAAGGATATAGGGTAACTATAGATGAGAATGCATGAAATAATTTCCGGGGTGACCACCTCGATTGCTATCGTATCAATTCGACATCTTCAAGGTAAGTGAGGATAATTCTTCTTGAGTCCACCAATACTGGTGGTCTAAGAGCCACGTCTTTTCTTCCTTCCCGCAATGATATTCAAGCAAGTCTCCTGCTGCTTGAATTTAGCGCCAATGTTGGGTAGTCGCTGGGCAGCTTGCGGGATCAGAGCAGCTCGATTGGCTATGAAGATGTTCACAATACTGCCAATCTGAAGAGGAGCCCCTAGAGGGTTAGAAATTCGGCCCATCATTTCAGGAAGATTTTCCAAAGACTTTCAAGATGGACCGTCAATTTCTAAAGAAGAAGCAAGCGCAACCCGTTGTAGGGAATGGGAGTTGCTCTTAAGATAAGGAAGCTGTAAACTCTGAGCTCCATTCCTCTTCGCGAGAGCCTTAGTGTCTTTGAAAACAGTGGGAATGTTTGACACGATCGATGCAACAGTTGCCTCAACAGTGCTAATCCGGGCTGCATTCGTGGTAATTTCTTCCTTGAGTTGGTTGACGGAAGCTAGCAGAGAAGCATCGAAAATGTCCTGATATTCTTTTAAGATCTCAAATAAAAAGGTTAGCAGCTTGAGGGCAGATTCCATATACTTAGACACTGCTTAGATGATCGCCTCGGAGATATTGGTCCCCAAATGTAACGCAGCCTTCCCTTAAGTGTTTTCATTGGCGGGATCGGTTGCGTCCGAGCTAGAGATAGATTTCTGCTTAACCCGCCGTGTTTTTCACTTGAAACAAGTAATGAGCATTTTACTGTGGCCTATTTCTTATTTTCCAGTTTTAGAGCTTCTAAATCATTGACAGGGATATTTGTAGATGTCTGGTGGATAAAAGCCCTGCATATGTCACAATGTACAAGATTGGTATCACTTCTCGAGAAGGCAATGCCACCGGAACCACCATCCACCACCGAATACTGGATTTTCAGTATTTTATCAAATCGACTCTAATCAAATAACCTTGTTAGCATCTAATAGGAAGGATTTTATTACGGTCCTAAGAATTCCATGACACCCGCTTCTTCCCCAAAGTCACGTCAACTGATAGCTTATTTGAACGCTGATAAGCGAACGGGTCATGGAACGTATAAAAGCCCGAAACATTCATTAGATTTTCCTTGTTCTTCCGAAGTAACAGGAGCATTCAGACGATTTGAGAATCAGTGATTACGAGATGAGACACAAGTGATCATATTTGGACATGCTAGAAAGATGGAGACGTATCAGCCGATCTTTGCTTTCATACTTGTTATAAAATTGGCTATCAATGTGGTTCCATCATCAGCTTCCGAAATTGCACCATTAGAATCCATCAGGATTGACCAATCAATCCGTATAGGACGCCTCAACGGCGTATACAATTTCGGCAACAAAGTTTCAGGTGAACGACTTCTAGATAAACCTGTGGTAGTGGATTCAGAACACGACGAACGCATGGTTACCCAAAATTGTGACGGTGGTGTCATTGAAGCCAAGTTGACATTTTTCTGCCTTGATTGTGAGAAAATTACTCGAGTTGAAGTGACGAGTGTGTTGGGTAATCGCGCTGGAGAAGAAAGAGTTACTGAATTGATTAAGACTGATAATATGGTCCAGCTATTCTTCCGGAGTGCGCCGATCACAAAAATCCATCACACTGTAAGGTTGTATGGTTTTTGAGTCAATTTTCTCATCTGAATGGTCTGAAAACCGAATAAAAAATTTTTCAACAAACTCTGACATTGTTTCATTCCGTTCATGTATTTCTCAAATGATTTCTAGAAATATCCTTATTCCTTTATTAAAGTTCACATAAAGTAAAGGGGAAATATGCGCGATTTTTGGGCATCTGCATTTAAAAATTTCAGTTTTAGCAATGCATAAACAGGAAGTCTCAAAATCTGATAATTTCATTCATTGCCATCTTCACAGCTCTTTCGGGCGATGACGTATTTTTAATTGACCCAGAGTAAAAATTTTTAAAGAATGAAGTTTTTTTAATTTGGCATTCGGGTCTAAATTTTTGTGTAATTACATGCGTGTATCAATTAAATAATCGAGTCTTGGCGAAGGTTCAGCCACGGATGGGAGCTCTGTTTTTCGCATTTCAGCTAGTCCAGAAACGAAAAGTCAAGATTATGATACCTAATCTTCCGATTTGATTTAATTCCGAATGCGAAACATCAAAATTTAGGATTGCCGATTCTCATTCTTCCGATTGTGGATTGAAAAAATTGAACATGATTTTTGCCAAGTAGAAGAATATTCCATCAAAAACATGAATTTCCCACGAAGAAAGAGAAATTCACGAAACAATTCATAAAGATTCAACTTTGATGTTCAATTTTGATCTCGATCAATTAATTTTTAATTGAGCGTCCGGATATCATAAAGGCCTTAGCGCGTGAATCCAGTCAGCCTAGTACGCGAGAGAGGTGATGACGCGTTGCCATGAGCCCAGTTGATTGGACAAATAATCTTAGAATAGTTCTGTCCAATCATCTCGGCCCGTATGAACGCGTTATCCCTTCTCTCACCTACTCTCTCGCCTAGAGGGGATAACGCGTTGATAAAGGCCGAAATGATTGGACAAAACTCAGTTCTAAGATTATTTGTCCAATCAACTCGGCTCATAGCAACGCCTTATCCCCTCTCTCGCCTACTAGGCTGAATGGGTTCACGCGTTTAGGCCATTTTGCTCTCCGGTCGCTCAATCATAAACGTAAAAGTTTAATTTTACTTGAAATAAACCTATTTTAACCAGGGAAAAATGATGTTTCTGCAAAGTTTTGATGGAGAATACCTCAAGTTTTTTATTGTGTTCCATAAATTCCGTTTTCAAACGAATAAGAAAATATTAGGAAATGTGCCCGCTGCGCGCGCACATTCTCACGGCACACTTCGCGCGCAGCTCGCTTCGGTGGCAAGGTTTCGGGCGCCTAGGGATCGCGTCATTCGGATCTCGCGCTTCGCTCTCAATCTTGTATTTACCTCGAGCTAAGCGCTTGGTATATTCCGCACCTCGCGCTTCGCACTTGGCTGCTTACGTGCTTGATTCAGTTTACAGTGTAATGCATACACAGATTTGAAATATTGCAAAACTGTTGAAAACCTCTATTTCTATGGAGATTTTTGTACGCTTCATTTTTTGTATCTCACGTAGTTTTGCTCGAAAATGGAATTTTTCAATTTAGTTAACATTTTCCACGATTTAAATAAAAACTTTGCATCTTGAGAAAAAAGTGATATGAATAAAATTTGTAGATCTTTTTAAAAAAAATCATTTTGATTCTCAACATTTTTTTGCACCTCACATAGTTTAACCTGAAATGTGCATTTTTCTCAAAAAGCTATTCCGATGGACGAAATCAGAATCATTGGTAAAAAATGACTAGTTAACAAACTCGTTCTTTCTTTACGGCCCTAAAAAAGTTTGCCAGAGCACAATCTAATATGATTGTTCTTTTGGAAGTTATCGAGTCTGCAGTTTACAGACTACAGACAGACACCTTCGTAGAAACCGTTTTTTCCGACACAAGAAAGTCATTTCTCGCACAAAACAAATACCTCCTCATTTAAGATAACAATCATAATAGAACAGTTTCTTGGAAACAGAGGAAAAACGAAGAATTTTTTTTTAATGGCGGTGGAAATGGAAACAAAGTAAAGAACGTTCAGTCTGTTTCTAAATGTTCAATGTGTTGAATAAATTCACAGACATCTATTTTTTGGAATATTCCTCTAAATTTTTGTAAACTCTTATATTTTCTATGTGGAATATGCTTTAGTTTTTCCTTTTCTATTGCGAAGATGTTATAGCAACATTGAATAAAAATCGAGGAACATACAAATTACACTCTATTTTCAAATCATGTAAAAAAGGTTATTGGAATCAGCCTCAACAAACTGAGGTAATTCAAGAGTTAATCCTACGTGGAGAGCTATAGACACGGCGCAGTCACGTGACTTCAAGGCACCACTGTTTAGACGCCAGGTAGTTAAGGCGCTACGCGTTTAGGCGCGGGATGTTAAGGCGCCAGGGCATTAAGGCGCAGGACGGTTAAGCTTCAGGGCGTTTAGTCGCGGGACGGTTAGGGGCCAGGGCGTTAAAGCACTGAACGTTAAGGCATGGGACGTTTAGGCACTGTGAAGTTCGATCCTATCGACGTATGCAATCATTTTTCGATCAGAATATTTCTTAGCAATCAAGGGAGCCGATTGATTTTTCAGTAAATGACAAAGATCAATTTACTTTTGCTGGTAAACTACATGAATGGTTGCATTTATTTTCGTTCGGCCGTTTTTAGGTCCTTCTAAATATTTGAACAAACAATTATTTCATACGTAAATAACATTTAGCATCCCGTCGCCTAAATGCCTCAGCGTATAAACGAACTGGCGCCTAAACGATCTGGCTCCTAAAAGTCCTAGCGCCTAAACGTCTTAAAGTTTAAACATCCCTGCGCGTAAAGGTCTCGCCTGTGAATGTCCGGCGCCTAAACCTTACGTGCTCATCTTAACGTAAAGAAATAATTCCTCAATTTGATATTCAAATTTTTGGAATATCTCTTCAGAGGATGAAAAGTTCTACAAGTCTAAAATAAATAAAAATTATTTAGAGAGTATCTCATTCGATTACACGGAATATTTATTTATTCAGCACCAATTGCTTTGTTGGAAATTCGAATTTATTTATTCATTCAAAGTTTTCCATTAATTGCAAAAAATTGAAAGAACGAGGAATCTATAGAATGGGAGAGGGTAATAGAATAATGCGATTTTTTAACATTCTTAGCTTCATTGTCACAATGATTAGATGTATTATTATCAAAATTTTCGATAAAGAACATCACCTTCAATAAATTGTGTCTACAAGTTCTAGCTTCAAATGAGAAGATACGAAAATTATTAATTCACTGTATTTATTCAACCTTGTTTCGTCTATGATGAGAAGTATACCCATCACTTTATTTTCAGAAATTTCAAACAACAGAGGTTTACTATTTGTGTAGTAACGGAATCGTCCAGAATATTATTCAATATATTTTAAACCGTAGATTTGATGAAATTGTGTACAATTGCTCAGAATTCATCTTGAATAGTTCGCACTTCAGAAAAAAAGAATTTTCAATGTGTATTTTTGGAGAAAATTTAAATTCATACGTGCCTCTAGTACCTAAGCTTGTCATCCAGTAAGATGAGATATATCTGCAGTTCGAAAAGTTAATTTTCTTTATTAATGAGTAATAATTTGAGGATTGTTTATATTTTGCATATTAATAATCATTAGGTGCAAACGTAAATTCGTTCTTAAACTAGATCATTTATATTAAAAGGAAATTATGTAAAAAATACCTTAATTGTGCCGGATTGCGTTTTCTTTCCAAAATATACAATCTTCCTCTTTAGCAATTTTTTTGTATCTAGCATAGTTTTTATGAAAAATGTTCTTTGTACCCCGAATATTTTGAGCGGAAACTTCTCAAAATTATTTTTTGACTTTAACAAAAGTTCAAGTTAAGTTTGGCTTAAACAAAGTTGCAGATATTGTAAAACGGTTGAAAATTTCCGCTTCTATGAAGAATATTGATCTTTTTTTCAATTCTGATGAAAATTTAAAAAAAATTAACTGATCTCTACATCTCTCATAGTTTGGATAGAAAATTCAATTTTTCTGTGTTGAAAAAACGTTGTCACGATTAGAAATAAAATACACGTCTCATTGAAGAAGAGTTCATACGAAACTGGAAAATAAAATTCATCTATGGTAACATTTTCCACGGTCAAAACGAGAACCGTGCATCTTATAGAAAAAATGGTATTAAAAAAACTTTTTGGATCTTTTAAAAAAATACTTTCGATCTACAGACATTAAATCCGCGAAAGTCAATTTTCGAATTAAACCAATACCTGCTCATTCAGAATGGAAATGTAAAAAATTGCAGGATTCGAAAATTTCAACCACGCCGCAGACGTTCACAAAACAGCTCAAAAAGCACAAAAAACTTCCAGGGCTAATATAAAATTGTTGAATTTTGAGAAATTCTTCTCCGTCATATCTCTATCATTAAATTTTCAACCCCTGAGTTTGAGCGCGCCCGGGAGTGCGAACCTATCAAATTTCGTGCTCAACACTCGATAATGGATATACACCGCAAACTCAATCTCATTTCACTCGGACTCGCACCTTCCTCGAAATGCGCTCTTAAACGAGACGGTGCTCCATTCCTCGCTCCATTTTCTGCTACTGCCGTGCATCGAAAATAGGCAGTAGTATCCTAACATAGATTTTCGCAACTGCGCTTTAGTTGGCGTCAATTATTCGCGTGTATTCGGCCCTGACTTTTCACGCTTCAGCTCACTCGATCTCATTCCAAGGCCGTTGATACCAAAGCCTGAAACTGGAATGAGATTGAGTTTGGTTCCTTGCGTTTGGTTTTCTTTTTCTTCCTTACATTTGTGTATGGATTTTTTGAAGCTGGGAAGCAAAACTTCGGCTGCTGTAATTCGATTATTGTGAATTCTTTGTTCTCAAAGCCTTAAACGAGTACAGTCTCTCAGCGTGTCTCGCGCTGCGAACGCTCTAAAAATTCGTCCAAAACGCGAAATGTTGCATATTATCTCTTATTCCGATGGATAAAATGTACTTCGTTCTGTTTCCAAGAAAATTTATGTCATACAGTTTGTATATAACTGTTACGGTTAGAAATAAAACAAAGCTATTGATAATAAATTTATAGCTCATTATTAGGAAGAGAATTTTTTGTTTAATTTCTTCGATAAGTTGCCTCTGCATGTGTCACCATTGAGCGATTTAAAAAATACATACTTATCGCAATCGGGTACTGAAATCTTGTTAAACATTGTCAATATTTTTTCAAAGTCACTCGAATCAAATAACCTTGTCAGCATTCAATAGGAAGAAGTTTATGATGTTTTTTAGTATTCCATGACGCTCGCTTTTTCAACGCCAAATCCATGTCAACTGATAGCTTATTTGAACGCTGATAATCAAGATGATCAACGCATGTATAAAAACCCGTGATATTCATCAGATTATTCTACTCCATTCAAAGTAATAGAAGCGTTCAGACGATTTGGAAATCAGTGATTACTAGACCAGACGCAAGTGATCATACTTAGACATTCTTAAAAGATGGCGACGTGTCGGCTGATATTCGCTTTCATACTTGTTTCACAATTGGCTATCAATGTGGTACCATCATCAACTCCTGAACCTGCGCCATTCGAAGAAATCGTAATTGTCCCCTCAACCAGTTTAGGACGCAGCAACGGTTATTACGAATTTGGACATCCAGTTCAAGGTGAACGACGAATAAGCAAACCCATCATTGTGGATTCAGTAATCAACACAGAATACACTAGAGAAGATTGTGGCGGTGGTGTCACTGAAATGAAGGTGGGATTGGTCCATCAAACTTGTCAAAGAGTTACTCGAGTTGTAGTAAAGAGTGCGTTAGAAGGTGACCTTGCTAGACAAGAAAGTGTTACTCTAATGCAGCAGTTCCAACATTCGGTCGGGCTAGTGTTTCGGAGTGCGCCGAACAAGAAGATTCGTTTCACCATAACGATGTATGGTTTTTGAGTCAATTCGTGTATCTTATTGGCCTGGAAGACTTCCAGCGTGATCTGTTTTTGATGTACAATCCGTAATTGTATGTATGAACATCACGAATAAAAAAATGTTCAACAAATGTTGCCACGGAGTGACATTATCTCATCCCCAGCTTGTACTTCTTACATACTTTTTAGAAATATTTATTCTAATAAAATTAACATCAAATAGCAGAGAGAAATGCGCAAATTTTGAGAATCTGCAATTAGAAATTTTAATTTGAGCGATGTATCAAAAAAGTCCTAAATTTTGATGATTCCAGCTAGTTTAGGAATGAAAAGTCGAGATTTTGAATTTCTATCTTTCGATTTGATGAAATTCCGAAAATAAATCATAAAAATTTCTGAATTGTGAATTTAGGAACCTAAACTTTGGCCTATTTTCGATTGTGAGAATAAAAAATCAAACATGTTTTTCAGCCAAGTGGTATACTTCTTTCTTATCTATAAAAAACGGTATAGTTACCTTGATTAAAAATCGAGGGACATACAAAGTACACTCAATGTTCAAATCATGTAAACAAGGTTATTGAAATCAGAAACGTGACAAATACACTTAGAATAAAGTCTAGTTATATTTTTTTTTATTGAAACAATGAAAGCACACTGAGCTGTGAAACTTCATATTAGGAAACATCACTCCTACCAACCTAAGGTCATATCCGAGTAAATTCTACGTGATAAGCAATGGATACTGCGCGGTCACGTGACGTTAAGGCGCAAGGGCCTTCAGGCGCGGGATGCCCAAGCGTCAGGGCGTTCAGGCGCGGGACGGTTAGACGCCGTTGCACAGTAGGGATAGAATGTTCAAAGCCACCTACAGGTCGAAAATCTTAACCAAATTATACAAAATTTATCCAGAAATGTTTCTAGTTGAATGTCAAAGCGACTGACGAAGCCGATTTTTAGAAAATGATTTGTTTAGACTTTTCTAAACAAAATGTGTTGTGTTTATAAGATTTCGGGTCTTGAAATAGATAAAATATATAGAATTTGAGAAGTTTAGGCATAGCTGATTAAAAATTTGCCATAAGTTTTGCGGAACTAATTTGTTTAAAAAATTTGTTTGAATAAATTATTGATTTCTTCAATTTTTTGACAAAGTAAATTCTGAAATCTAATTCTACTGGGAAAATCATGTCAGAAACAATATACTTTATATTTAAAATACAATTTATTACTCAAACCCAGAAACCCCAGACGAATGAAACCTAAACCCGTAGATCCTTAACCCATAAACCCTTAACCCATAAATCCTGAATCCCATAAACCCTTAATCCATAGACCTCAAACCCTTAACCGATGGAACCTAAACCGATAAACCCTTAACCCATGAACCGTAACCCCATATACCCTAAACTCATATACACTAAACTCCTAAGATCCTAAACCTATAAACCCTAAACCGATAAAAACCCCAACCCATAAGTCCCCAATCCATTGACCTCAAACCCACAAACGCCAAACCAATGAAACATAAACCCATGGACCCTTAACCCATAAACTCTAAACTTATATACCCTTAACCCATAGACTCTTTACCCATAAACCTCAAACCAATAAACCCTGAATCCATGGACCTCAAACCCATAATCCCTGAACACATAGAACCTAAACTCATAGACCCTAAACCCATAAGCCCTAAACCCATAAACCCTAAACCGATAAAAACCCCAACCCATCAACCCGAAATCCATAGACCTCAAACCCACAAACCCCAAAGCAATGAAACCTAAACCCATAGACCCTTAACCCATAAACTCTGAACTCATAGACCATAAACCCATAGACCTTTTGACCAAAAACCTTAAACCCATAAACCCTTAATCCATGGACCTCGAAGCCATAAACCCTAAGACAATGAAACCTAAGCCCATAGACCATTAGGCCGTAAACCCTAAACCCATAAACCCTAAACACATAAACCCTAAACCGATGAAAACCTCAACTCAGAAACCCTAAAACCATCAACCCTAAACCCATAAGCCCTATATCGATAATAACCACAACTCATAAACCCTTAATCCGTTGACCCTAAAATCCTAGATTCCCTATCATAAACCTATGAATTCAAAACCCATGAAACTTTAAATACTCGACTCAATCATATGCCTATAAATTCGTAGCTCATAAACCCAAAGTACTTATTTCTCATCCACAAACATTAAACCTCGCGCCCGCATATGCGATAACTTCCAGCTCTAAAACAAAAAATCGAAGAAGCAGAAGAAGGAATGTTGATTGAAGAATAAGAAAAAAATGATTCTGAGTTTGAAGCTCCTAACTTATAAGTTTTATATATAAGAGTTGATAAAATGATTACGAAGAATGAAAAATTAAAAAATGAAAAAATCACAAACAAAAACAAATTTAAGATAAAACATATCTTCTTAAATGTCATTTAAAATACAAGAAACATTTACACAATAAGAGACCAAATAGCAAAAACGATCTTACTAATAAATCAATAAATTTTTCGAATTATTTATTTGTTCAAACAGATTAATAATTTTTTTTCAAACCTAATGGCAAACTTGAAATTAGCGCACGAAGAAAACCCTCCAGATAACATATGTTGAATTTGTATTTTTATTTGTTTCCTTGCAGATGTTTGGAGTCGTTTCCAAATTTGCTATAGGATATGCAAAATCAGTTATTTATTCACATGGTTCTAACAAATTGGAGTTGAATATAAAATATACTGCTTCAGAAATAATTTTTCCAGTAGAATTAGATTGCAGGAATAATTTTGCGAAATAAATTGGAATAAGCAATAATTTATTTGAACGAATTGTGAGAACAAATTTATTTTGCAAAAGTAATGGTCAAAAATAGCCAAAACATAATCCAATATGATCATCCTTCCGAGAGTTAGTGTGTCTACAGATTCAAGACTACAGACAGACACTTTCGTAAAAATTGTTTTCCCTGACTCAGGGGGTCTCAAAACTTGTGGATTTGATTAAATCCGCCAAAGTCGATTTCTACATAAAACGAATGCCTTCTCATTAATTAAAATTTATAAACATAAGGGAAATGAGTGGGATTTTAAGAATCGATTTTCTCTCACGTAGCTTAGGCTGTGATGATAGGTCTCTTCAACGAACTGGAAAAATTTGAGTAGACACTATGGAGCTTTGTTCTTGAAAAGAACGCCAGGAGGATCCAACGGTCAGCGCCAGGGTCAAGGAGGAACTGTATGCAGGAGAGAAGAGAGCCCTAGCCCTGCGTGGAAGGGCGCGCGAACGCCAGCCTCCCCACTCCTGCCGGCTGATGAAGGGAAAATTCAAAACTAGAAGAAACCTGTGAAGGACACAAAACACCACGAAACAGCAGCTGCAAGTCGAATCCAAACTCGACAGTTACGGAAGCCAGCAGAAGCAGATAAAAAATAAAAAAATAAGAAGGGGTGGAAGGGATGCTAAAGTTCCAAACGATAGGAAGGAAGTGGGTCCTATAACAATAGCTCTAGTTTTACTGTGGTTGCTGTGGTGTCTAAGTTTGCTACTGAGTTCAGAGGTCTACAAGTTGATGAGAACGGGAGCCAGAGTGGAGCCTTGAGGAACTCTACACTTGACCAACCACCAGTCAGAAAGCCCGTCACTTCTATTGGTTACTCTGTGATACCGATTACCAGAATAGGACTGAAACCAGTTGATGACGCAGCCTGACAACTTGAAGGACTAGAGCTTTTGTAAAAGTAACTCATGGTTAAACATATCGAAAGCCTTCGGGGAACTAAACAGTACAACAATCGTGATCTTTCTTTTATCCATCGCTATTTTGATATCTTACGTTAAATTAAAGGAAGCAGTGAGAGTGCTGTGTTTTTCACAAAAACCTGATCGCGTCGGGTCGATAGCCTTAGTATTCTCTAAAAATTTAGACACTTGAAGTTGATCAATTGTCTCGAGTGGCTTCGACAGCATGCATAAAATAGAAATGGGCTCATTTTAATTGATATCCCATCAGGTCTAATTGCATAAGATTTGATCTCAGGTATGTTATCTATAAAGACCTCGAGTATGGTGTCCTCCAAAAAAATATCTGAGTTAATAAATGTTGAATTAGGCTAGGAAGTGAGAGATGAAATGGATAAGTCAGGAACTGGGATTGTGAAGAAAGTCTTCATGAGGACATTGGGTGGAAAATAACTATCAGTTGATCCATGCTTAGAGGGGGTAAGGTGTAAGCATCTGAGGATATGCCGGATCTCCTCTTTCTTGTCTCTATTAGCAATAATGTTATAGTTGTATGGATTGAATAATCTCTAATTTTAGGCGCTCATAATCACACATCCGCATCAGATTTTCAATTTTGGATGTAACCCAGGGGCAGCTCTATTGAAATGTTAAGGAACGTGTAGTAGGGCAAACTTATTGAAAGCAGAGACCTTTCGTCAATATCAGACAGATTTTGAACCAGTCTTTCATTTTGGTTAGAGATGACACCAGAGGAAAATTTACAGGAAACAATAATCAAGTCGTGCTTAGAAAGGAAGGATGGTGGACGTTCTGCGTGGGAGGCTTCATCAATATCGTCGACAATGATAAAATCAATACGAGTACTGGGTTTACCAGGACGGTGGATAGAATTATTGGATATAATTAAAGGTTTTGAGGAGTGTAACAAAGCTGTTAAATATTTAGTTTGAGTGGAAGTTGAATTCAAATTAGTATTGAAATCTCCAGTGAGGATAATGCTGTCAAAGTTGGTAATAAGAAAACAGATTACAGACTCGAACTCTGTACCATAATAGGCATTAGGTGGTTTATGGACTACTCCCACTAGAACACTGTCAGCAGATGACTTTACTCCAATAAAGAGAAATTTATAGATAGGATAGTTAGGTAGGGTAGTTACCCACAGAACTTACTTCAAATGCAGGTCCTATTAGACTTTCAAGCAAATATAGACAAACTTCATCGCCTATTGTATCGTCTCCGTCTCTTCTGAACAGCCAATAGTTGTCAAGCACAACGAGGCTAGAGGTTATATTTGAAGTTAGCCAGGATTCGGGAAGAGCTACTATATGGAAGGAAGAATTATGAAAATACTTTTGGATGATTTTATAAATATCTGAAACTCCAAGTGCCAGAGATACCTTCAGCCCTACAATAACAACAACATAAAGATAAAAGGATCTAAGGTTGATGACGATGCGTTGACTTATTCCCGTTGCGACCAACACAATTACTATCGTAGCAATTTAAGATCTTAGAAACTGGGTTGAAAAGTCACATCTTTTCATCCTCTGATCAATAATATTCGAGTTAGACTCCTGCTGCTTAAACCTAGCGAAAACTTAGCATCCTAGCGGTCGCTAGGATGCTTGTGGACACAGAGCAGCTTGATTAGCTCTGAAGATGTTCACTGGACCGCCATCTTCAAAAAGAGACCAAAGAGCATTACCAATCTGGCCCATTATTTCAGGACGATTCTCCACAGGCTTTCGAGGTAGACTGTGACTTTCCAGCATAGTAGCAGGCGCAGCCTGTTTTAACAAATTTCATTTGCTTCAAAAATAAGAAAGCGGTTTACTGTGAGCTCCATCACTCTTCGTGAAAGCCTTAGCGTCTTTGGAAACAGTGTGAATGTTCGACACAATCAATGCAACAGTAGCCTGAACAGACCTTATCCGGGCTGCATTGGTGGTCATTTCTTCCTTGAGTTGGTTGACGGAAGCTACCAGAGAAACATAAAAAATGTCCTGATACTCTTTTAAGGTCTCAAATAAAAAAATCAGCGGCTTGAGGGCAGATTCCATCTACTTAGACACTGCTTAGGTCATTGCCTCGAAGATCTCGGTCCCCAAATCTGACGCAGCATCCACTGAAGTGTTTTGATTGGCCGAATCGGTTGCGTCCGAGCTAGAGAGTGCATTTTCCACAGACCTATTTTTTCATTCCCTGCTTGGGAGCTAGAAGAAGATTGGTATCACTTCTCGAGGGGGCAATGCCACAGGAACTGCGGGCCACCACCGAACTCTGACAAAAACTTTGGAGAGCGTTCTCGATGCGTTTCAAGTTGACGACATTGAATGTGAGAAGCAGTTCACATAATCACAGATCACATGAGAATTCTTCAGTATTTCCATTGTCATGGTCGCTTCTCTGGCAAGTATGGGCGCGCTTTGGGTATGCGTCATTCGGGTCTCGCGCTTCGCCCTCAATCAAGTATTAACCTCGAGCTACGCGCTTGGTATATTTTTCAACTCGCGCTCGGATGCTCGCGAGCTTGACTAAGTTTACATTGTAATGCATACACAGAATTGCAAATATTGCAGAACTGTTGAAAACCTCTACTTCTATGAAGATTATTGATTTTTATTTTATTTTTGATGATAATGTTTGCAAAACTAATTTTACTCGAGGCTCTACTGGCCTTTTTAAAAGGATTGCTTGGTGCTCAAAGTGAAAAAACGGTTTGTCAATTTGATTCTCAAATTTTTGGTATATTTCCTTCAAGGGGATGAAAAGTTTGACAAGTCTAAAACAAAGTAAAAATATGAAGAGAGTAACTCATTCGATTGAATGAAATATTTACCAATTCAACACTAATTGCTTCGGGAAAATATTCGAATTTATTTATATATTCAATGTTCTCCGTTGAATGGAAAATAATTATGGGAAAGAGAAACCGAAAGAATAGGCGGAGACCAGCTCTAAAAGTACTACTAAAAGTACTACTGAAAGTAATCGGGAGTTTTTCGATATTTATGATTTTTTTTGCCATCCAAATTTCTAGATTCAAATTTTTTGTTCACTTATTAATTTTGTTGCTGTGATGTTCGAAGTCGAATGCCCAAAACAGAAATATGAATTCGCAATCAAAAAGTATGACTTCCTAACAGAATTATTGAATTCTCAACCCCCCAATTTAGGCGCGCCTGAAGTGCAAACCTGTCGAATCTCGCGCTTCGCATTCGATAATGGATGTACTTCGCGTTTGGTTTTTCTACTACCATACATGTAACAAATACATTTCATCCGCATGTCTCGTGCTGCGCACTCTCTGAAAATTTGTCCAAAATGCGAAATTTTCCGTATGATCTTCAACTCCGATGTATAAAGTGTATTTCCTTTTGTTTCTCAGAAAATTCATGTCCTCCATTTTTCATATTACTGTTACGGTTGGAACGAAAACAAAGCTTATTGATAATAAATTTATAGCTCATTATTATTTGGAGAACTCTTCTGCTCAATTTCTTTGATTGGTTGCCTCTGCATACGTCACAATTGAGTGATTAAAAAAATACATACTTATCGCGATCGGGTACCGAAATCTTGTAAAACTTTGTTAATATTGAACGCTAAAAAACAAACAGACCGAAGAATGTTTGAAACCTCGTAATATTCATCAGATTATTCTTCTCCTTGCAAAGTAATGAGAGCGTTGAGGCGATTTTAAAATCAGTGATCACTAGACCATTACGCAAGTGATCATTCTTGGACACACGTGAAAGATGGGAATGTATCAGCTGATATTCGCTTCCATACTTGTTTTACAATTGGCTATCGATGTGGCATCATTATTAGTTTCCGGACCTTCGTTAGTTACCGGACCTTCGTCTTCAGAAAAAAGCGGAAGTCCCCCATCAAGCAGTATTGAAGGCAGCCATGGTTTTCACGAATTTGGACAATCCGTTTAAGGTGAAGAACTCGTAAGCAAACCCATTGTTGTGGATTCAGTACGCGACAAACATTTCACTAGAACAGAATGTGAAGGTGGTGTCCTTGAAATGAAGGTGGGAATTGTCGACGTAAATTGTAAAAGAATAACTCGAGTTGAAGTATGGAGTGCGTTAGAAGATAATCAAGCTAGACAAGAAAGTGTTACTCTACTGAAGATGACTGAACATGCGGTCGGGCTAGAATTCCGGAGTGCGCCGAACACAAAGATTCATCAAACTCAAAGTTGTTTGGTATTGGAGTGAATGCGTTTATCTAAATGATCTGGAAAAAATCCAGTATGAACTGTTGTGTATGTGTTATCCATAGCTGTGTGTATGAAAAACACAAATACAAAAATATTCAACAAAGTTTTCCATGGAGTGATATTATTTCATTCCGTTCATATAATTTTTAGATAATTTCTGAAAATATATTCATTCCTCTAAAAGATTTAACATAAAAAAGCAAATCAACGTGCACGAATTTTTATGATCTGCAATCAAAAACTTTAATTTCAACGATGTATCAAAACAAGTCTCAAATCGCGGATTTCTATTTCTTAGAACTTTTCTCTGAATTTTCATTTACTCTTCCATGTGGTATGTGGTATACTTATTCCTTATCTGCCGAAAATGTTATACCAACCTTGAAAAAGAATCGAGGCAGATACAAATAAAAATTTTTTTCAAATCACGTGAACAAGGTTATTGAAATGAGAGACATGACAAATATACGAAGAATACAGTTAAGTTACATTTTGTATTCCATTGACATAATGATAACAGGCTGAATTGTGAAACTTTTATTAGGAAATATCACCTCGACCAACCTAAGGAAATTTACGAGTAAATTCTACGTGAAGAACAATGGATCCGACGCTGTCACGTGACGTACAGGCGCCAGGGCATTTAGGTGCGGGATGTCCACTGCCGTCCAAACTTAAAAGATACATAAGTGACATTGTCGTTCAGGTGGACTGTTTACATTACCAGGCATGGAAGAATGACCCTCAACCGCAATAGCACTTATGTATGTTTTTAGTTTGTACGGCAGTCCAAGTGTCAGAGCGTTTAGGCGCGGGACGGTTAAGCGCCGGCGCTTCAAGCGCTATACGATCAGGCGCCAGACCTTCAAGCGCCGAAATGTTTGATTTTATTTACGTATGCAAACATACCCTAAAAAGAGCTGATTGGATTAAGGCGCCGGCGACTAACCGTCCCGCGCCTGAAAGCCCTGACGCTTGGCCATCCTACGCCTAAATGCCCTGGCGCCTAAACGTCACGTGACCGCGGCGGATCTTTTGCCCTCCTTGTAGTATTCACTCGTGAATGACCTTAGGTTGGTGGAGGTGATGTTTCCTAATTAGAAGTTTCACAATTCAGCCATGTCATTCACTGGGAAACGATCCCGCCCTCTATAAGACCTCTAAATAATAAACAAAAACTTATTTCACGTGTAAATAACATTAAACATCCCGGCATCTCAACGCTTTGGCATCTAAACGTCAGGCACCTAAACGGCGGCACTCCATTCATGGTGCCTAAACAATCAATGAAATGTATCTCTTTTCTACAAATAACACTAATACAGTACCTAATCTTTATCTTTTGGAGAGCGATGGATCCGGCGCGGTCACGTGACGGTTGGGCGCCAGGGCATCCAGGCGCGGGATTTCCAAGCGTCGGGACGTTTAGGCGCGGGGCAGTTAGGCGCTGGCAGTTAAAGCGCTGATCGTTCAGGCGCCAGGACGCTCAGACCCTGGAATATTCATTCTATCAACGTATGCAAACATTCTTTGTTCCAATATTTGGTAGCCCTAGCAAAAGCCGATTGTAGTATACCAGCAAAAAAAGGATCTGGCACCTATACACTTCGGCATCTAAACGACCTAGCTCCAAAAAGATCTGGCTCCTAAAAGAGGGGGCGTCCAAACGTCTGCGCCTTAACAATCAATAGCGTATATCTCTTTTCTACAAAAAATACTACTGAAATATATAATCTTCATGATTTGCAGGAAAATTAATGAGTTATTCGTTATTCATCCCAAATTGTCGCCTTCTCTAATCATAATTTCAATTCTCGATCTTCCAAATTGGTGCAATTGCGAATATAAATCATCAGAATTGCAAAATTCTAAATTTTCAAACTCAAAACTTGCTTCATTTCCAATTCGAGTAGTCTAAAAAAAAATAAAAAAAATAAAAATTAAAGTTGGAAATCCCGCAGTTCGCAAAGGTTACAATGGGAATTCCTTGAAAGACAGTAAGCAAGAATTTACAAATTACAAAATTTTCGAAAATGATTTCAGGAAGGTATGTATTTGAAACATTTATTTTCAAGTTGTTTGAATTCAGGAATGAACAATATTAAATTCTCCAGTTCCAACGATTTGAAATTCAGAATGATTCAATTTTAATAATTGTTCGTCCAAAGCTTTAATTTAAGCGGTGTGTGAACAAAAAGTCCAGAGTTGGGGGATTTTTGAAATGAAAAGTCAACTTTCCAAGTAAGATCTTCCAAATTATAAGATTTGGAATGTGTGTTATCAAAATGACATAATCGAACATTGTCAAACTCGAATATTGACCAATTTTGAATTGTTTTTTGAATTATTGAAAAAATATTCAAAGAGATGCGATTTAGTATAGTATAGTATAGTATATTTATTGCCTTTCAGAATACAGATTCTATGGAAGTGGAGAGACAATATTACATAAAATATTAGTCCACTACTATGTTTCCTACTACTTGGTGGATACTTATCACCACTACGTAGCGTGTCCCCAGGTTGCGGATAGAGGAAAGGCCCCTGAGGTTGAACACCCCTGAGGTTAACTGCGAATACAAGAATAAGCAGTCGCGGACAGCCGATAGGAACCAGTCGTGGGTGTGGTG